>JBAMBR010003252.1:0-86930 GCA_037044475.1 Zaprionus obscuricornis | reverse complement strand
AGTTCAAAAGCGAGCACATCAATAAAACGAGCTGCAAAAATATATTTCAATATTTCAATGGAAATATACAACTTTTTTTTTCTCATGTTTCTCGATTCAATTGATATTTTTCTGTTTTTTGTTTTCTCTATTCTGTGTGTCAGTGCAACATACAAGAAGCTTGAACAAAAATGAAAAACAACAACAAATATTTGCATGTACCAGAATACTGAAATCAAAAAATATAAAGTATCGACTAAGATATACTATAACATATATGAGTTGTCAATGTGTTAAAATGTATAAAATTACCAAATATGGTTAATTATTAAAATTCTACTAAAAATGTTTTAAATATATATTTATTTTTTTTTCATACATTTTTATTTTGTTCAACATTTTTATTTAATTTCTCAATAATAATTATATCCCCCGTTATTGATATACATACTATAAATAAATGCAAGGTATTAAACAGAATCAGATATGTTTCAGTGCATTACAAAATGTAATTGCATTGTGTAGTATGTGAAAGGCACATAACTATTTATATTTAATTACGCTTCGACAGTACAAAATGACCACAAAATCAATGAAAAAAAAAAAAATTAAATAAATAAATGTACAAAAAAATATCAACTTTCAATGGTAAATAAAAAATAAAATATAATTAATTTGTTTTATATATAATTACGTATGTGCGATTTTTATATTTTTATGCAATTGTTTGTTTATTGATTTAAAAAGAGCATAAATATATTTGCTGTGCCTCAAGCATTGAATTTCTTTATGCATTTTTTTGTTTTTTCATATATATAATTGCAACAAATGCTGCATACTACTTTTGTGGCTGTTCTTGACAAAAAAAAAAAAATCTGAAAATAACTTTAAAATGCTACAAATTCCACTTGAATTAACATAAATCAATGAAAGCCAAGCTTACGACAGAGGCCAAGGTATACAGTGAGCAGAGGGCATGGGGTGCACAGTGGCAGGATAACATAAAGCCGTGTAGCATGTAGTTGTCGTTGTGCTGCCTGTAGCTTCATTTAATGGCAGACATTAATAACCTGATTTAATTTATGGCCAAAAGTAAACAAAGCCAAGTACGTAATGTGCGCTGCTACAAAAGCTGCCTGTGACTCTTTTCCCTGCCGACGGAAACATTGCTTTCACCTCGATTCCCGTTTCTGTTTCTGCCACTAGGCTGAGGCTCGACTGCAGCCGCAATGCAATGGCTGGGGCAATTACTCAAGTGTGCAGGACCCTAATATGGCTTAAGGCAACCGAAAAGCAAGGCCAGTACTTGGGAACTTGCTCTCTCTCTCCCTCTCTCTCTCAGTCTGCCTCTTGCTTGGTGCTACAACATCCCATTTGCCAGGTGGAAATTTTGTTGTCCTGTTCCCCAAAAATGCCACTAAGGCAGTGTTTTGAATTAATTAGCTGTTATTCCGCTTTGCTTGTGGCTTGCCATGGCTATCTATGGAAATAATTTACAGCTGGCGTTGATGTCATGAATATGCAAGCAGTCGCCACAATATTCCTGCTACAGCTTTACCAAATTTCACCGACACACAAGCGGATGAACTAACAAGCAACAAATGCTGGGCAAACAAACAGCGCCATAAACTAGCTGCCAAATAGCTAAATACTCAAATTGTCAAATAGCAACAGAGCTAAGAGTAAGACCCCCAGTATTTGATATGGATAAGACCAAGTTATATCTGTTTACAGCATCGCAACACACTTACTCACCGTTTCTTTCATTTTTGATAAGATAACACTTTACATTTCTCCAGTATATAAAAGATTCGCATTGCAATTAACATAGGTCAGTCTAAAACAAAAAAGAAAAGAAACATCATGAACTACTCGTATCTTCTAGTACTTGCTTTCGCTTTGTTCTGTTGCGCTAGTGCTGCATACATTGGCAAGCCAGATGGACAACCTGGTTGCCAGACAGAGGAGGAAATCGAAGTCGGCGTCTATCGTCATTTCTATAAGAAGAATATGTACTGGCAATGCACGACACTTGGAGTGCCAGCAACGATTGCCTATTGTCCTGTAGCCTCAGCCTTCTTGGATGATGCCAAGACATGTGTAAGCTATGCACAATGGTATTGGACTCCTACAGTGGCACCACCAAGTCAGCCAATTGTTGGTGACATTTAAAGTAACAATTCTGTCTAAATTCACAACTAATGAAAAAAAAATAATTTTGATAAATTAAATGATATTATTACATATAAATTTTGTTTGGTAAATGTGAAAATAAATTTTGTAATTTTGAAAAATGTAAAGCCGATTTTCTAATTGTATTTTAGCTGTGAATTGTTAACATATTGAAATTATTAGAATTTATTGCAGTTAACTGAATTACATAGAGTGCAAAATAAACTTCATTAAAAAGCAATTTTTAGAAAAGAAGCCTAAGCGATACTGTTAGTCAGCGTGCTGCTAATTAAAAATTATTAAAATTGCCAACAGAGTTAAGCTCATGGAGGTCAACAAGTTTCGCCATACTGTCAATTTTCCGTATTATGCAAACAATCGAACGCGCTGTGTTACGCATCGGTGCGTGGCAGTGCGAGAGGGACATGATGTGGCGGAAGTGGCGCGGAAAAACCACAGGAGCTTGTGTACGCCCACATTTTCACGTTCGCATGGTTCAATGGATTTGACCACGCACTCAACGTAATTGTGCCGCGTATGATGGCACAAACAAAATGCATGGAAATCCTTTGGCAGCACAAACAGGCTGCATTTTTGATGCAATTCATGTGGCAGCAAAAGCAGCTTATGTCCATCGTCTCGTTGCTGCCCCCAAAGAGGTCAATATATAAAATTCCGTTAAAAATTGTTTTTAATTAAATTGCCAAACAATATTTTGGGCCGGACTTTAATTATTGGGCTTTTGCTGGCAGCATAGTTAGGTGACAGTCTGTGGTCATGCCTTCTGCTCAGACAACACAGTGCATATATATAGTTATTGGTACTAAATATTTCGTTGTATGCCTCATCGATTCTTTTCAATAGTTTTATTATGATATAAAATAAAAATATATAAATATATATTTTCGTCTCTTGTGTTTTGATTATTGTTTATAGTAAAAAAAAAGGGCAGAGTTTCGATTTAGTTTTGCTGCAACAGCTGTGCTTTTTATTTTTGGAGCGCCACAATTTGATATAAACTTAAATCGATTTAGTTGCGCATGCAAATAACTTTATTTGTTTTTAGTCATGTTGGGCTACGGCATCATCGGTGGCAACACAAAGGAAAAATGAGAAAACGGGTAAAAATTGTTAGCCAAAAGTTGTCAGCAGGTGGCATGTATTGGCATCGCAAAGTGAAAGAAGGCAAACAAATTTGCATAGATCGCAGTTGGTAGCACACAAAGTGGAAGACAAAGCTTATACACACACACACACACACACACATATATATACAGGGAGGGAGACACATGTACTTATTCACGCCCATGCATCGACATCAAATTCGACATCGACACGAACCGAAGAGAAAACTGAAAGGCGCAAAGACTAAGTGCATGCTTAAGTATATTCGTATCCTTTTGTGTGTACTCATCCTTGCCATCCCCCTTCCCGCCCACATACTTGTTCATCGTACTTGTACTCTATTTTACTTTACTCTACTTACACAGTAAGGCAGAGGATATCGCTGCTGCATTGCTGTGACGACTAAGCAGCGTCATTTATTTGCTCTACTGCGGTTTGCTTCACCTGCTATGCTATGTATGTATGCCTATACATCAATGTATCAATATATGTATGTGTATGTATGTGTATGTCTGTGTATGTGTGCATATGCAAATCAAGGTAAACAGAAATCTGTTACAACATGATACCATTACAATAACATGAAACAAAGCTTAGGCTTCTGTCTCAGCGCTGACAGCTAAACAGAGAGATCTACTACAATGTATAGGGGCAGTAAACTAGACACTTAGACACGTGTCTCCCCTATTGACTGTGATATGTTATACAAATGCGCTATTGATGCCCCATCACCAGGACAACAACAACAATAACAGCCAGACTAACAACTTCTGAGAGTCCTTGACTGGCAGCAAGCGAGCACAAAATCTCAGAGAATATCACGACAAGGACTTTAGATAAGTTGGGTGCGAATCTCAACTGTTTAAGTTGCGGCTGTTCGTTTCTTAGTTTTAGTTGCTTTGTTGTAAAGTGTTTCATTATATCAGTTTGTCATTATTTGCGGCCAGCCTAAAGGTATACAGCAAGATAAACAAGCAATCGAAAACATTTTCGGAAAGCCGACAACTGATTACACTTATAACATATAACACATTTATTTGACTTCACGTTAACTTGCTAGCTGCTCATATCGCTCTCCGCGCAGTCAGAGTAACTGAAAGCAGTGTCGTGCACGAAGTTCGTCATTCGGCTCTCTATACTCTTTCGTTACGTTTTCGTTACTTGCGCGTCGCAGCAGCAGAGAGACGCACAAGCAGAGCGTCGATCGTGAGCGAGTTTACAAAAACAAAATACATGCAATGTTATTGCCAGTCAGGCTTACAAGCTAAATTCATGCTATGTGCGTACCGCTACTTGAGTTGAGTTCACTGAGCAAAAATATTGAGTATATTTTTACCTTTTAAATATTATCGAGAAGGTTATTTTATTTTATTATTGTTGTTGATAATTTATTTTTCTGCAGTGTAATTGTGCATTTGTCTTTTTTCATTTTATTTATCATTTTTTACATAATTTTAATGACTGAGAGCAATTTTGTGTATACAATTGTTGTTTTTTTTTTGCTATAAATGCTCTGAAAACGTTATTCCGAAATTCAAATACACCGCTGGCTTAATTTCGGTTCTCGTTCTCTCATTCTCGTTCACATTCATTCTCACACATTCTTACTCAGTCTAACTCATGTTCTCATTCTCACTCAATCACTGTCTGTATATATAATGAAACAATGCGTCTGGCTGGACAGTCTTATACGTGCAGGCGGTGGCGCGTGCCTTATTGGAAAACACCACGCATAATTATTTGCTTAAAAATTATTACGTCATTAATCAAGATTGTTTCGTATTATTAAATAATTTTTGAATTAAAAGTAATAAGAATAAGAAATAATAAATAATAAAAATGTCACGCAATAAATCAAGTTTTATTGCAATTGTCATGCTTAGTGTGCTGAGTACAGTAGCGGCTTATAATTATCTAGTGGTGCTGCCCACAGCGGCGCGATCACATTATAATGTGGGCTCAGCACTGGCTAAAGGTCTCGCAGGTGCGGGTCATCAGGTGACGCTTATTTCACCATATCCACTAAAAAAGCCAGTCAAGAATATTAATGATCTGCCGGTGCCAAGAATTTTGAAATCTATGAGTGGTAAGTCGACGTTAGTGACCTATATATTTTCTTTAGACTAATTTAAAAGTAAATATAATACTGTTATCGGACATTTAATAAAATGGTAACAATGCACGTCAGTCTAATATAAATTTGTTGCTCAGTTTATTTGTGAAATTTTATATAAGGCAAGTTATAATATTTTGTAATACATATTTCCATTGTTTATTTAGATGCCGTTGATGATCTATTGGAAAGTTCTAAGAAGCCAATAATTCAACAAATTCTTCAGTTCTATGGAATGGGTAATTATAAATGAATAATTTATGAACGGAACGTTTAAATGGTATATCTGAAATTATATACTACATGTAGGTATACGATTAACGGAAGCTGTGTTTCAAGAACCAGATGTGCAAAAGCTTATGGCATCTAATCAAACCTTTGATGCTGTAATATCCGAGGTTTTTCTTAACGAGGCTCACTTTGGATTTGCGGAACATTTTAATGCTCCACTGATTGGTTTAGGAACTTTTGGTGCTATCAGTTGGAATACTGATATGGTAAGTTTATACATACATTAAGTTATGCATAAATTTGTAATATATTTTATTATCATATCTATTGATAGGTTGGTACACCTTCACCGCCCTCGTATGTACCGCATGCCTTGCTGAAATTCTCCGATAAAATGACATTAGTTGAACGTACTATTAACATGGCATTTCTCACATACGAGTATATCTTCATGAAATTTTATTACTTGCCAATTCAGGAGGGATTATATGTTAAATATTTCCCCGAGAACAAACAAAACTTCTATGATATGCGTAAAAATGCTGCACTTGTCTTGCTGAATCAACATGTCTCATTAAGTTTCCCACGTCCGTATTCGCCCAACATGATTGAAGTCGGTGGCATGCATATTAATCGTCAACGTCAACCTTTACCAAAGGATATTGAAGATTTTATTAAGGGTGCTGAACATGGTGTCATATATTTCTCCATGGGTTCCAATCTTAAGAGTAAAAATTTACCAAAGGAAACGCGTCAAGCATTGATTGATACATTTAGTAAGTTGAAGCAACGAGTTCTTTGGAAATTCGAGGAACCAAATTTACCTGGTAAGCCAAAGAATGTTTTTATTTCGGACTGGTTCCCCCAAGATGACATTTTGGCCCATGAAAATGTCATATTGTTTATTACACACGGCGGCCTGCTAAGCACCACAGAATCTATTTATCATGGCAAACCATTTGTTGGAATTCCTATTTTTGGTGATCAATTCCTTAATATGGCACGTGCCGAGCAAAATGGTTATGGAAAAACAGTTAATTATGCAGAGTTAACCGAATCCAAATTGACAGCAGCAATTAAAGCCCTCACAGATAATCCAAAGGCCAAAGAACTAGTCCTGGATATGTCTGCACGCTACAGAGATCAACCGCAATTACCATTGGATCGTGCTGTCTTTTGGATTGAGCATGTGACCAGACATAAGGGTGCCAAATACTTGAGAAGTTCATCACAGGATCTCAATTTCATACAATATCATAATTTGGATGCTATGCTCATACTCTATGGTGGTATACTCGCTATAGTATTTATTATTATATACTTCGTACGCCGTACATGGAATTCTCTGCACGATCATTCCAAGAATAATCAAGCAAAGGTGAAACGTAACTGAGTAGCAAATATTGTAAAATTGTTAATTAAGTTAAATGTAATGTATAATGTTTAATGTAAAAGTTGTGAAAGTTGTAATTAGTTTACTAATTAAAAAGAAAAATTAAAATTATTTTACGTTTAAAAGTTTGCACATTTTCTTTGTTAGTTAACATAACAAACAATCAATAATTAAATGCAGTATGAATTTTGCATGTTCGCAATCTGCAAGCTTCACGACAAAGCCAATATTCCAGTGTAAGAGTACAATTGGCGAAGGAGAACTGAGCAGCTGGCAATAGACATTGCAAACGTTTCGTTCCATTTCATGAAATTTGTCAAGAAAAAGAAATGCTGAAATAACAAAAGAGTGTGTAGGAAAGAGAGAGAGATAGAGAGAGAGCGAGAGGGAGGGGACAAAGCTTATAAACTTACGGTGAAGAGGTGCTAAAGATAACGAACAAAGAGATGAACATGAAAATAAGAAAAAAATCCATAATCTGACTGAAACGAAAAAAAAAACAAGTAAGAAAGTTATAGTCGAGTGTGCTCGACTATATAATACTCGGT
Organism: Zaprionus obscuricornis; assembly: GCA_037044475.1. Taxonomy (NCBI): domain Eukaryota; kingdom Metazoa; phylum Arthropoda; class Insecta; order Diptera; family Drosophilidae; genus Zaprionus; species Zaprionus obscuricornis. Next base: position 79,369 of record JBAMBR010003252.1, on the reverse strand, counting down.
GCCCAAAGTTATATTATATATTTATTTTGCTCGTGCTGCGCACTCGCCAATTTTAAGTTAATATAAAAAAAAAATTTAAAAAAAAAAATTAAAAAAAAAAATCGTCTCGGGAATCGAACCGCGGACCTCATGCACGCGAGTTCAACCCTCTAACCACTGAGCCACGCTCTTCACAAGTGTGAAAAAATGTTGCCGTCGTTTGGGGTGAGAACAGCAAGCAAGCGTACGCCTCTCAACTTTTGAAATTTGAAATGTGAATAACTTCCATGTTTATTATCCGATCTGTACCAAATTTGTACACAACGTCTAGATAAACATATTCTAACTTTGTACCAAAATTCAGTGCTGTAGCTTGACTGGGTGTGGGTGAAGTGGTGTGTTCAAAATGGTTTTCATCGATTTGTGGAGGCGGAGGGGGGCGTGGCAAAAATCCAAAATAAACTTGATCTGCCTGCAAACACTACAAACACTATGCAAAAAAAATTAAGTCTCTATCTCTTATAGTCTCCGAGATCTGTGTGTTCATACGGACGTACAGACGGACAGACGGACAGACGGACAGACGGACAGACGGACATGCTCCAATCGACTCGGCTGTTGATCCTGAGTCAGAATATATATACTTTATGGGGTCGGCCACGCCTCCTTATGGGTGTTACATACATTTGCTCTTGTCACTAACCCAATATACTCTTGGTTCCCAAAGGGCACCGAGTATAAAAAAACAATTAAAAAGTCAACTGTGAATAATTTGAGATTAAGCAAATTTGAAGTATAGATTTATGAAATTTGATTAAGCTTTGCAATTTATTTAAATATAAATATAATATAAAAGAATATAAAAGAATATAAAATAAAAAAAAAGTTTATTTAAAGTAGACAAAGGTCACTGAGGGTATAATGACTTTTTGACACTTTCAGATAAGCTCCATAAGAAAGCATGGCCGAGCCCATTAAGTATAGCTTGGGCTTAACAGTCACATCGCCTCCAGAAATCAAACATAATTAGTGTAAGAAATAGCGACTGGAAGTTATGCAACAGTCAAATTTCTGCACCTGGGTACCAGGTATCACACAGTCGATCTCTATTTTATAATAAATTAATATGAATCTCTGCGTAGTCACAATAAAATTGAAGATTGAAATTGTTGATATTGAAACTTGAATTATAAAATAGCTCGGAAATATCTTTTGAATGAATGGCTTAGTTTCTGCTGCTCATATTTATTGCACATATATTTTATGTACACACAAACACACACACACGTGTATATAGACATACATATAAACGATTCCATTAAGAACACTATAGAAAAGCAAGGTAGGCAGCAACACCTGCAACACATAAATGATGGGAACTTAGCAACCGCAAAATACTAGTTGTTGCACAACAGCAAAATGGCAATAAAACAACAAAACAATAATAACAAGAAGAACAACAAGAGCAACAACAACAACAACAACAACAACAACATCAACAATGAAGCACAATGCAAATGCAATAACAGATTTCAAATTGGAAATCAGGCGGAAATTGAAATCGAAGGCGTTGAAGTGATTTCGTCGCACGAAAATTCAATTCAGTTTTACTAAAGCTTCAACAAAATGCCTGACAAACAGCAGTAAGTGTGCTGCTCTAGACAGGAAGAAGATGAAGAAGAAGCATGAGAACTCCATTACTGCAACACCTTGAAAAACATTTTGGAATCTCGATTGTATAGGACTTGCCTCAACGCGATTTTCGAGCTGTTTACATAGAAATTTTTGGTGCTGTTATTTATTTATTTATTTTTTTTTGTGTGTTGTTGTGGTGTTTCTTGGTTTGCTATTTCTGTTGATGTTGCTGTTGTTGGAGTTGCTTTTACTGCATGCAATTTTAATGCGATTTCGGATTTGATTTGTAACCAAAAAATAAGCCAAACAAACTTTGTTCACAAAGTGCAAAGTTATTGTTGTTTTTGTTGCTATTGTTGCTGTTGCTGTTGCTTTTGCCGCTTGTTAAGTGCAAATATAAATTCAACGACGCCATAAAATACAAATGTATGTGGACTGTAGGGGTAGTCACTGGCAAGCAACGACAGCGGAGGTCAAATATTTATTTGTTGCAGAGCAGAAATTTCATGGTGCATACTTTCATGCGCCGCTGCAACACAATGCGACAACGGGAGGCGCATAAAACCTTCCGTTGCCATTCAAGTGGAAAAGTTTAAGCCAACTCAACAGTGTACATTCCTCCACCCTCATCTTTCTCCTTTGCTCCTTCCATCACACCAATATTTGCTGCATTTGCCACGCAATGTTCTCTATTAAAAAAAAAAATTGTAAAAAAAGAAGAAAAATGCGAGTGCTGAGCATTGAGCGCAGAGAGCAGAGCACAACGACCCAATGAGAGATTGCCTTCTTTGGGGGCATGGCAAGTGGTTTTTGTAGCTGGTGGCGCTCAAGTTGACTTGTGTAGTGACTACCGTTAGGTTCGACGCGGCCATTTCCGTAGCACAAAAAAATGCCAATTATTGCTACTCGAGAAGAAGCGGCTTTGCTGTGCAGCGCATTGGACAAATAGCTGCAGGCAGTAGTAAATGTGTAGAGTTCCATAATTCTGTTGCATACTTTTAAGCGCATTTCAAAAATGTCTTGTAACTGAACTGAACTGAAGCGAAGTCTGTCAGCATTGAAGTAAAGTTCAAGTTAAAGTTTATTTATGTCTTTTGTCTGCTTGTTGCATGACGTCTGAGACATTCAGTGACAGATTTGCCTGCATAGATGTAATTAAAGTAACAACACCGTTGACCAATTGCAATGGTCCGCCAATGTGCTTAGGGAAGCGGAAGTCAAAGTTGTACTCTGCTGTTGCTATTTCATGCACATTGCTGGCAATTCAAATGCATAACTTGCAAAACTCTCGAGTTGGCCAGGCCGCAAAACAATTGCAAACTCAATTAAATCTGAGCACCGTTGCGTCAGCATCATGGCCCTTAACTACAGGCCAAGTTCTGTACTAGACAACGTAGCCATATAGTAAGTTTGTGTCTTCTTGCACTGGACACTCACTATGTGTGTGTTGTCTATGCATGTGCATGTGTGTGTGTGTGTTGATAACATACGACAATTGTGACTTTAAAAATCCCTTTTCGTAATTTCAGTGCACAAGTTGTGCAGGATTAATGGCCCAAGCGGCACACCAAGCCCAAGCCAAGCAATTAAAATGCAGCAGCAGCAGCAACAGTAGCAACAGCAGCAGCAGTTGCAGTTGCCGTTACAAGAACAAAACAAAGCAAAAACTAGTTACACTACAACTAGCAGTAGTAGCATCAACATCAACATGAAAGTGGGCGGCAAACGGAAATGGAGCAGAAAAATTGCTGTGACTTGGAGAACGTTTTGAAATCGCATGTGTGACAGAACAGTGTCGCATCGGAGATAGCCCCAACGCCACTTTAAAGTGGCTACACAATGCTAAAACTTGACTCTATGGCAAAGTAAAAAGCAAACGCCGCATTGTAGCGCCACAGAAACAACAATAACAAAAAAAAGAAACACAGGACAATCGGTCCGAGGCAATGTCGCGTTTTGTCTGCAACAGCCAAAGACAAATAATGCAATTTCCCCGACTAACTCATTTGGGGGCACTGCCGCATTTGCTCTTGTTGCAGCACATTCGTGTCACTGACACTTCTGAACTCTATGTACATGTATGTGTGTATGTGTATATATGTGTGTGTTAACTTGCCATACATTGCAGTGAGACATTTATTACCTAGGCAATGGCGTCACATTAGCCATCGAGCGTCTCTTGTGGCACACTGCGTGACTAAATTCTCAACTATTCCCGGCGGCGATAAGACTGATTAATGTTGATAATGCAGCTAGACAAATCACTTGAGAATTTTATGATGGAAAATGTGCAAAAAAAAAAAATAAAAATTAAAATTATGAGTAGTTTACTATCAATGCTAGCTGTGTAGTACTAGGCTAGTACATGCATATAGATAATATCATATCTTTTTACTTTATCTAGCATATTTAGAAAGACCTGCCTCCGAAATAGATAAGAAAAATATAAAATTGTGCTCATGAAAAAAACAATGATTACTCATACGGCAACATTGTATATTTTGGTAAAATTCCTATTTGATATTATCTTACAGATCACAGACTCCAATAGTCACTTCTATATGTATGTTGCCAGGCAAGGCAATCAGTATTTTGAGTTTTTGCACAGTTTTATTTTCGTTGGGGAATATCAAAACTAATGCCAGCGCAATGTTGAACTTTAAACTCATTTTGAACTTTGAACAGCAAGTTGACAAAAATCAAACACACAACGCACACAACACAAACCAACATTCACACACACACACAAGCAGTAGTCTCCAACTGTCACCCCCCCTTGGTGCCACTATTTGCTATTGCGTTGTGCTCTGCAATTTGCAGTTTTGTCTTGTTTTTGTTGAGGGTAAAATTGTGGTGACAATTGTTTTTTTTTCTCTTTTTTTTTCTTTTATTTTTATTTTTTGCACGCACACACTCTGACACAGAGACACCATTATCACTGCAGAAACATGTCTGCGCTTGCGTTTACTTGTGTATGCAATGTCTTGCAAAAAGTTAAAAGTTTCCATTCTGAACGTCTTGCATTGAAGTCTTCGCCCCATTTACTAATTTCAACCTTGGTTGCAGTAATAAGATTTAAAAGAAAAAAAAAAAAACAATAATTTATATTTGATCTATTTAAACTATTGATTTCTGTCGCAATAAATTTTGCCCGTTTATCATATGCTTCGATGAATTTAATCAAAGTAGTATTAACTGTTAAGGCAAACTCAAAGTGTCACTTCATTCATTATTTTTCAATCAATTTAAAAGTAATTTAGATTCCATACGGAAAATATTTAATCATGATAAAAATCAGGTAAGAAAAAAATGAAGAATAATTAAAATTGAATTGACAATTGGAGCTATCAGCTAAAGCGGCTAATTATTGATTAGATTTCTTCATTTGTATACGTCTGACAGCCGCGCAATTTACGCCACTTAGTCCAGTTCATGCAACCCAAGTAACCATCTTGATTGATGAATGCCTTATCATCCAAACATGTGAGTTCGACGGGATCCTCACCTTCATTAATGCATAGCCAGAAATTTGTTGGAATTTTACTAGCCTGTGGCTGTTTCATATTAATACCTTCACATGGACCAACTTCAATATCTGCGTTAACACATGCAGGATCCATTTTATTGGCGGCAATACAACCGGACATTTCATCGTTGTCCACATAGTAGAAGTTCTCATTGCATTGGGTAAGTTTAGGTTTGCCATTTAGGCAGAAATAGAATTCGTTAAGATTTGGACATCCCCAGGTAAATTTATCGTATAAACAGACTTCAGGCACAGCCGTAGTTACGTCACCTGGCGCTGCCGTTGTGACGACGCCTGGTGTAGCTGTAGTGGCACCGCCTGGTGCAGCTGTAGTAGCTCCGCCGGGTGTGGCAGTAGTGTCTCCTCCTGGAGTAGGCGTAGTGTCTCCGCCTGGAGTAGGAGTAGTATTTCCGCCTGGACTAAGCGTAGTGTCTCCTTCTGGTGTAGGTGTAGTGTCTCCGCCTGGAGTAGGCGTAGTATCTCCGCCTGGAGTAGGCGTAGTATCACCTTCTGGTGTAGGTGTAGTATCTCCGTCTGGAGTTGGAGTAGTATCTCCGCCTGGACTAAGCGTAGTGTCTCCTTCTGGTGTAGGTGTAGTATCTCCGCCAGGAGTAGGCGTAGTATCTCCGCCTGGAGTTTCCGTAGTATCATCTCCATCGGCATAAAGTGTTGCAGCACTGCACAGAGCCAAAAGGCCAAGGAATATCAGGATAACTGAGAGTACATGGCAATAGATTAGTTAATTACACTACAAACACTATTATCCTGGAAAGGATATTCATCAATTTTTAATTATACATTTACACTATCACTAAAAGGATATTACATCCTTTGCTTATGAATGATTATTATTATGAACAAATTGAAGAATCACTTCACCTTTTCGCATTTTCGATGCTTTCGTTGTTTAATATTGAACACTTGAAAATAAACTAAATTAATTTTCAGCTACTCTCCGGGCATTTATAAACTCTTTAAGTGTAATCAGGCTACTTATCTGGACCTAACTTCATATCAATTGTCAATGGGTTATGGGCATTGCTCATACGCAGCGTGTTTCACTTATCGGACGCATAACTTCAACAGATAAGTGTCAGTCATTTTTCTATGCTTAATTTCCTTATTATTTCAATGTATTTTATTTAATTTTTGTCTGTTTTTTTTTTATATTATAATATTTTTTGCGCCTTATCATTTCAAGTGGCAAAGCAAATTCCTAAGAAAAGTAAACAATTGACCAGAAAAATGTTAGAATTAAATTCATCAGCTGCTGCGCATGTGCTGTTGATAAAGTTTTAATAGAATTTGTTGGTCACATGCCTATTGGAATTTATGTCGATTATGTTGTCAACTTTTGCTGCTGCTGCTACTGCTGCTGCAGAATAAGAAGTTTCCCTATTTAAACTTGCCTCGCGTAAAATAGACTACGAAAAGTGACAGGCAAGCTAAGCTTCTAAAAGCATAGCGCATATCCTACTGTTTCTCATACACCCCTGCTGCAAACACAGAATGAGAATCTCAACTCGAGAAGAAAGAAAAGTTCAATTGACAACGTGACTCAACAACAAAAGCAGCCTCAGTCTCAGCCATAGCTTCAGTCGCAGTTCAGCCGAGGCAAATGTAGCCGGAATGTGCTGCTCACAACTTTTTTCACAGGTTATATGGCCTACGCCCAGATTGGCAGAGGATGTTCGTGGTGTTGGTGTTTCAATGCGGTTCAGTGGATCGTTGGCTCGTTGGCTTCGATGCTGATTCGCTGACTGGAATCTTGCTGTAAGCGAAATCAATTAGAACTTTTGACAGCAGCTGCGCCTTGCACGGTGCTCGGTACTCGGTACTCGGTACTCATTGCTTTGTGCCTGCAGAAAATGCCAAGGCATTTTCTTGTGCGTCGGCTTGTCATGTTGCTTGAGTTTTGTAATTAAATTTTGTCTGATTGCCTGCAGCAATAATTTCCAATTTACCTTCATTTGAAAGGCAATTAATGTTATGCTATCGCATCGCATTGATAAGGCACTTTTCGCCTTTTGTGCTTCATTTAATTGTAGCAAGCTACATCGCTTTGATTTTAGCCATTGTTGAATCATAGCTCCTAATGAAATAAAATATTGACGCATATTTTTCAATTTTTCAATTAATTTTATAAAATATTTAGCAATTATTATTTATTTATTTTTTTTGTATAAAATTTTGCAAAAACTATAAAAAATTGCGTAAAGTTTTCCCCCTTAAAGGCAAATCACAATATATTTTTCCACTTTATGCTAAAGCAAGTAAACTTTTTTTTTGCGAAACTTGCTAAAGAAATAAACATAAAACTTTCATAGTTATCTAATCGGGCATAAAATATAAATTTAAAGTAAACATCGAAGAAGAACGTCATGAAGTTTTGTCTGATAATGGGAAATATTATTGTGAATGATAAATAAAAAAAAAAAATAATAAAAGAGAAGAGAAGATAAAAGAACAGAACCTAAATAGAGATGCTATTGGAAATACAGCAATGAGTATAAAAGTGAATGAAAATGGCGCCATATCAATCAGTTGAAGTTTTTGTGTTGCATAGTAAAAACGTAACGTTAAAACGTTGCACACTGCCAATATATATATCGATAAGACTTAAAGAGTAGTAACAAAAAATAATAATAATAATAATAATAATAATAATAATTCACACATACATACATAAATACACACACATATAACAATAATATCAAAAGAATATAAAATAAATTTGTGCCAGTGTTGTGCCTCCATAAAAACTTTCCTCATGAAATTATTTATGAGAAATGAATGCAATACACAGCAACAGCGGAGAATATTACGTAGTCTACTGCGATTTAAGATGCGCCTGCTGCTACTGATGATGATGATGGCGATGGCGATGGTGATGTCAATGCTGGTTACATTTGCATCCGGCGCGGTCAGAAACACAACATGCAAACATGCCACGAACATGTGGGGTGATCCGAATCCCAACATATTCTACGTATGCTCTGTGGCAGACCAAACGCCATTGCAACTGCAATGTCCAGTGGGACGCGGATTTTTCAATGGTTTGGGCCATTTGGGATGTTTGCCCTATGACCAATGGCCAGCCTGTCGGCTCAGTGCCATGGAATATGCCTCCATTCAGCTGATGGCCAGCTGTGACAGTGGCAAAAAGGCAAAAAAAACAATAGACCAGCCATGGGCCACAGCGGATCCAAATCGATTCTACATGTGCCCAGGCGTCAATGCAACGCCTCTGTTGCTCAGCTGTGCTTCCGGCAAAGGATTCGTACAAACTTCACAAACTGTGGGCTGTGCTGATTGGACACAATGGCGACAACAGATGCAATGTGAAGCATATTTTTGAAATCTTTTGGCCATTGAAATGATAAACAAACTACAACAACAACAAATACATTGAGTAGCAGTAGTTTTATCGACAAATCAAACGCGAAAAATCTGTTAAATACATATGTTGAATATTCTTCTGCAAGTGCTGTTACTTTTATTTTCAAGTGATATTGACTATAAAAATAAACTTTTATATTTATATCTAAAACTTGTTGTGTTTCATGTTTTCAAGTGTACAAAAACATTTTAGAAGATAACAAAAAATAAAAATAAAATAAAAACTAAACAACAAAAAAAACAAAAATTCAAACAATGCTTTCTCTGATAAAAAAGAGAAAAAGAGTTGAAGAGTTTATATAGTATAGTGATTTATATTTAGTTAATGATTAATATATTTTTTTTTGCATAATTAAAGAATATTCAAAATTATTCATTATTCATTTGTGTTGCTTCTATGTAGCCTTGGAAGTTGCAGAAACATTTTAGAATAAACTAAAGGCATGTAAACAAAGCAAAAGAGAAAAGAAAAAAGAAAAAAAAGTAAACACAGATACAAAAGCCAAGCTCCATTATCGTGACCGTGACAGCGCTGACAGCAAAGGAATGCAGAAGCCTTTACACCTTTCACTGTACATAGCAAATGCATACATACATATAGTATATTCCTTTGATGCGCCATTACCTTTTGCGTGTTGGCAGCTGTGGTCAGATGGTAAAAGACCCGGACTCGACTCGAGTTAATGCTCTCTCTCTGTGTGTGTATGTTTTTATATATGTATGTGTGTGTGTGTATGTCTGTGCTGCCCGCATGCCTTTTACCTATGATTTTCTTAGCTGGCGTTTCGTTTACGTTATGAACCACGTTCATAAAACATGGACACATGCAGCAGCTACTGCTGTGGCAAGCAAAACAAAAATAAAAACAAAAACAAAAAAAAATGCAGCATGCTTAATCGGAAATTGCATTTTGCTTTGAGCTTTGTGCCACGCCAGGAAATTACTGTCAATGCCAGCGGCAGATGTTACTCGATCGAGCTTTTATCAACGTTCAATTTGCACATCTATTTTTTTTTTCTTTCTGTTTTGGTTTTTGTGCGATGCCTTTGAGCTTGAGATTTTGTTTTCAGCAGCAGAGCAATGAAATGAATAACACAAAGAAAATAGGCAATATAAAAAAAAAAAATCGGCAATAAAAAAAAAAAAAAAATTTAAAAAGAAAAATAAATGCATATACTCGTATAATATTTATTTGTTAAATGGCCTTCAAATAAGAGAAAAGTTGGAAAGAGCAGCAGTAGAACAATGTCAGAGTCATATATAAAGTCATATGCTTGGAGAACATTTATTGAGATTTATGGCACAGCAGGACAGTAAGCAATGGCAGCATACGCAGCTCATAAACTTTGTTTTAAACATACATAACAGTAAATTTGTTGCAAAAATAGAAAAACAAAAGCAAAATAATATTGTAAAAAAAAAATCTCAAAAAAAATGAAAAATATTGGAAAATTTATGTTAATTTCTAGGTAAATCATGGTAAATGTTTTTTTTTTTTTTTTTTAATTTATTTGATAACATTTTTTGTAAATTATAATAAAATTTGTTTAGAATTAGCTAGAGTTTGTTTTCATTTTTGTGACTAATTTGTAAATATGCATGATATCTGCGGTTCTCCATATACCATACAAATATGTATATTTTGTGCAAATAGCTTAAAATGTTTGATCTAAATAAAGGCTGGAGTTGCAAAATTAATTGACTGCAGGTAAAACATATAGCAGGGGGGGAAGGGGGAGTGCATCGAATATAGAAGCTGACAACACGAATGTGTCTGCATGAATCTGAAATGTTTACAAAAATGCAATACGAATCATGTGAGGATCATGTGCTGGCAGAGGAGCAGAGCAGCGGCTGTACAGAGCAGAGCAGAGTAGGTTAAAATATGCGTGAAATGCAAACAAGCTGACGTTGCCGGTTCCAATGAATGTAAGTATGAATGTGTGTGTGTGTGTGTGTGTCTATGTGTCTGTATATGTGCGTTTATTTACGTCTGTGACTGTTACTGTATGCTGTGGCATAAACCCATTTACAGGTGTTTGCCCAGAGTCAACAGGAGTCATCGTTGTCGTCGATGCCGGCGCAGCCAGTCGTAAAACATTTGTCACATTTACATTAAGAGTAACACAACCCATCGACCGAGCGAGTGAGTGAGCGAGTACACATGCACTTAGCCGACTCTGATTACACTGCAACCCAGTCTCAGACTTCAGTGTATATTCATTTTTGTCCCTACACACACACACATACACACACACATACTCATTCACTGCCTCTTTCATTTCTCTGGCTGTGCAATTTATTTGCACACTGCACTTGCCAATTAATTCTTATCTCAGCAGCCATGCGGGTCGCTTTCTCGTCGTCTGCATAAATCAATGTGCCTGAAGTGATAACTCATAGACGAGTAGTGCAAGTACAACGAATACAACGAATACATTGAGTATGAGTGTTTGTTGACTATGAGAACAAAGTATGAATGAGAACGAATATTGTGACCACGCCCCAAAACGTCTCGAGTCCAGTTGAAGAGTTAGAGCAGTGCCTCAGGATGATCAAGTTGTATGTGACTTCATCATGCAGCTCACTCAATTTCATGGTGTTAAATGAACAAACACACACACACACACATACACACTTATATAGCTTGTATGTGAACACATGCAATCGCAGCTTAAGGCACCGGCAAACATATTGCATTTGCTAACACAGCATCGCACAGACGCTGCACTTCATCATCATTACAGTAACAACAGCAGCTACAGCGGCAACGTCTAATTGAATTGCAGCACCTCGTGTGGCGGCATCTAATTGAAAAGTCTTGTACAAAAGTGAAATGAAAGCAATCAGTTCGTTGTGCACCTATCGCTGAACTCGCCAGCAGTTTGTTTTATACAAAAAAAAAAAAAAAAAAAGAAAAGAATTTTTTTTGCTACTTAAAATAGCAAAGATAATTTCACATTTTTTTGTTTTCTTTAATTGATTGAAATGTTATAAAAAAAAAAATAAAAGAATGCAAATTAATTTCGCATATAAATTCAAATGCAATATCAAAACTTTTCGATCAGTAACAGCAGCAGCAACAGCAACAATTAAAGAGACAAGCTGCCATTGCCGGGCATTAATTCATATAATTAAAATCATCCAATTACCGTTGGCTTTTTATTTTCTTTTCCGCTAAACTCTCAGCAAGCTGTCAGCAACAGCCGCACCTGAGTCCGGGCATCGTTTCCGGGGCGTTGATTGTCAAGTAAGGCGGCTGGCATACGCGGCATCGGCAGCAGCAGCAGCAGCAACAGCGGAGGCATCGCTATTGAGGTTAGGCTCTAGAAACGTTTTGTGGCACACGCAAACGACACAAACGACGAGTCGATGCCGTTGGGAACTGTGTGCGCACTGGTAATTAATTATGCCAGTTGAAATGACGGCGCAGAAAATGCTTGTATTTTGCATACACACAAACAAACAAACACACACACATACGTATACAGATATATGGCAGAGTTCGAGGAGTCGAAGGGCAGCTTAACAAAAATATTCTCGGCCTCGACTAGCTGGCTGGCAAAACGGAAGCGGAAATAAGTACAAACAGTTGGCGACAGCAGCACAGTGTAGCGTAGCGCAACACAACGCAACGCAGCGCACCGCAGCGAAGAGCAAAGGCCAGAGAGACTGAGAGGCGGTGACTAGTAAACAAAAGTTGCTTGGAATTTTGCCGAAATGATTTATTAGAAACGACAGTTACATTTTTCATAGCCAAGACGACAGCGAATGAAAATAAAAATAAAAAAAAAAAAAATAGAAAGAATATATAAGAAAAAGAGACTCGTATAATTTGCTTGTTGACAGAAACGTAACAATTCTACATGCAACTAAATGCGTATTTCCGGCCGGAAGAATGCCGCCTTACAGTGCGTAAGTAAGGCAACGCTTGATGAAGGATATGGAATGAGCTGCACATCCGTTGCTTCGTTATTTGCCATTTTTCTCGGCATATTGTGGTAGCTCTCACCAAATATCAGCTTTCACTTTTACTTACTTTCTCACTCACACTCTCTCTCTCTCTCTCTCTCTGTGTGTTTGTGGTTAGACAATATTCTTTGATGCTGAATCGTTCATGCAGCACAGAAAAGTATGCTAGCCTTTGAGAGTAGCAAAGACTTGTAGCACGATGAGGTTGACAAACCGCACGGAAACAATAAATTTGCAGCAATGCGAAACGGAAATGTTTGTTACGGAAATAGAGGAAGTGCAAAGTAAAGGAGCAGCCCAACTGCACTAGCATTTACTTCTCTCTCTCTCTCTTACTATCTCTAAACTTTGACTCTCTACCATAATAAATGTTGTCCTTGCTTATCGCATACAAACAAAGTAATTGGCATACAAATTGGCTGGCAAAAACAAAAAAAAAAAAAGAACAAGGCGAAATACAAAATGAAAAAGCTGAAAGTATACAAAAGTATTGCTGGCAGCTAAACTTCAGTAATAGCTAGTAAATTTTATAATAAGCACTAAGCTTGGTGCTGGGTGCTAGCTGCCTGGTTTTGCCTGGTTATCCTGCCCAGTCACCGGCACATAAATTATGCATATTTAGCTGAATGAAATTGAAAACTAATTAATTACACTTGTAGCCTCAGGAAGCGCTGAGGCAAATAATGTAAGCAACGTTAAGCAACAATTCAACTTATAAATAAGTAGCATACAATTTTCCAGATTCCAGCATCAGGGTTGAACATTTCTATACAGTTTTACCATTTTTATTGGTCAGACAGAGAAAAGCTAAAGAAAAATGTTGTTCAACTTTTTAATTGCCAACATCAAGTGTTTTTTTTTGTTTTTTTGAAATTGCTCTTGGCTCTAATTATGGCAGCAGCAAAGTGGCTGAAACGTGAGACATTTAATGCCTGGGCAAAGGGTCGCTTATAATCGCACTTTGCATTGGTTAAACATGGCTACTGCGGTCTTTCCGCTTAACTCAAAGCATAAAGTTAAGACACTTGTTGGTTCTACTCAAAACAGTAGCAGTTCGCTGGTAGCCATCATCGCAAGAACTTCTCTCAAGCATCAAAGAATCTAGAAAAGCAGCTGTTGCCTATGATAAAGGTAGTTAAAGGGACGGTGCAGGCACATTTTCAAGAGTGTCTGTCTTTCAAATGAGGAAATGCCCTTTAGCTGTTAGCTGTTGTATGACAAGCACAAGTTTAATTAATTTGACTAAAACTTTTGCTTTTGCTTAAAGCTCAAAATGTTGCCACGAATCATTTCATTTAAAGTGAAAGAGTAACGATTCATAGTAAAAATAAATTATCTAATATGCTTAAAGTGAATTAGTTGCATTACATATAGAGCGAGAGTTAAGTCTGACGTATAGACAGTTTAGTTTCTAGTTTAAAATTCAAAGTGCCAATCAAATAAATAAATGTATTGATTTGTTTTTATTTTTTCTGTTTTTCTGTTTTTTTTTTTTTTTTTTTTTATGGTATCTTTTTATCGTATCTTGCACAGCTGCTGGCTGAGTTCAAAGGGCAACAGTCACGTACAGCTAGCTGACACAGGGCTGTGTTCAAGAGCACAACCCTGACTGGTTGGCATTTTATTTCACCTGTGTCTACCTTACCTTAACATACCCTCTCAATGCTGTTTGGTCAAGCATTGGGCATATGCGCACTTGAGCCTTGAATGACAACAAAACTATCAAAGAATGTTGCATGCTACTTGAAAATATTTTGATATTACAAAAATAAAAATAAAAAATATTTTTTGCATAGAATTTGTGAAGTGGTATTTGATAGCTGCAAGACCCTTGAATTGTTTTGCACTGTGTGTGTGTTTTTTTTTTTTATGTTGGCATAATATAAATTCGCTTAGCCATTGCTAAGCCTTTAGTAATGGCTGGGTTGTGTGTTGTTGTGCGATGTTGTAGAATTTGTCTATAGGCAATTCTTTCTTGTTTGGGGAATGAATGTTGTTCGTGTGTTGCTTTTATTAGTTTGAAAATGCTACGACTGTAGACAAGTGGCAAGTGGCAAGTCGCAAGTGGGAAGTGGGAAGTGGCAAGTGGTAACCCTTTTCAAAAAATGATACTAATAAAAATCCATGTTAATGTTGCATGAATATCAAATAAATTGAGGCAGCTAACACGTAGCCCTAGCTGCTATTGCTACTGCTGCTACTGCTGCCACTGACTTGATATTTATTGATTGAACATAAAATTGGGCAATTTCATGGACGTAACAATTTTTGTAAGCCAAAATGCCAACCGGGGAGCATTTGATGCTGACTTCAGCTTTAGGTTAAATTTTAGCTTCAGCTACAGCTACAGTTACAGCTTCAGTTACAGCTTCAGTTACAGCTTCAGCCTTTAGCTTTTGAGTATCCCAAGACTTGTTTGAATAATTTATATTACTGCTGCTTGGCAAAAGTGACAAATGAATACTTGTGCTGTGTAAGGATCTGTTTAAGTAGCTGTCGCTGGCATAGCTGCTTATGCTGCTGCTGTTGCTGTTGCTACTGTTGCTGCTGCTGTTGTAGTAACTGTGGCAAGCAATATCGATTTGCCGGCATGGCAGAGCGCATTGTGAAATCAATGCAAGTGGCAGCTGCGGTTGAAACATTGTTTGCCACCGCACTGCACTTTCATTGTCAGTCTCAGGATACGACTTTCCGCTCGTAGCAACAGCAACAGCAACAGCATCAGCATTCAGCCTCTGTCTCTGCCTCTGACTCTTACTCTGCTTAAGAGTCTGCTTCAGATTGTCGCTGTCGGGGCATAAACAATGTGAAGGCAACGACGCTAAATGCGGTCTGAAAATGTCGGCGACAAGGATGAATTGGCTTCCTGGGATGCTCATTGCCAGCACTATAAGGTTGCAAAAAGACTGTCTATCTGTATATATATATATATATATATGTGTGTCTGTGTGTGTGTGAAAGAGAAAGATAGATATGTTTGAGTACGGATTTTTAGCGTGAATCAATCAAATCACATGACTGCTTGACTAACAGCCACTGATTTGATTGATGAACTGCGCTCTTCGAGACAACACACTGCCTTGGTGGCATTACTGGGTGGCAAATCAAGTGGTGGCAACACCCAGACTTAAACTCAATATGACACGCATATTACATACAATGCTGACTACTTGCCGCTTCAACAAATTAACTTCTTTGCAACCAAAGATAGAAATATACCACAGCTCATTTATTGATTAGTAGAGATTATGTGCTGATGATAAAGCTCTATGATGCCATTATGATATGCTCTCTATGCTTAATGTTAGTTTTATGCACTAATGAATATTTTATTTGGCAACATTTTGTGGCATTTGCTGCTTATGAAATGAGTTTTCTACATATTTTCAATTTTCAAGTGCTGTGAAATGAAATTTATATTTGCATATTTCTGAGAAAATCCATTTTCACAGTTTGCTGCTACTGCTGCTGATGTTGTAGCTGCTGTTGCAACGTTTGAGTCCTTTCCCCATTTTTGTTGGCTGTAATAAAATATTTTATTACTTTTTAAGTGTATTTGCTACTCGTAAAGTTTTATTATTTCTTTTCTTTTTTTTTTTTTTTTTTTGCCATTTTCTACTTCTTCATCTTCAACTTTTTTTTTTTGTTGCTTTTCTTTTACAGTATGTCATGCAATGTCACATATGACTGACTGAGGGAATGACTGAGCGCCCTTTTGCATTGGCATGCAAATTTTTGTGACGACTCGACTCGACTCGACTCGACTTGTCGCGACGCGACGCAACACGACACGAAACGACAAGATTCAACTGTAGAGTCAACTCAAGGCAAGTCAAGTTAGTGAAAGTATGCAATGTCAGCAGGAGGTGCTGGGCGAAAGGTTTAGGAGAGGGAAGAGAGAGTTTTGTATTTTTGCCAATGTTCTTAGAAACTGTTGTAGCAGTTTTTGCATTAGGGATAAACCTTCATGAACTGTCTATGAGCTGCGACTAGCTTTATTTTCTAGTCAATTCACATTGCAAAATCATAGATAGTGCTGATAAACGTCAGTGAAAGCAATGTAAGTAATATTTTCAAAAGAAATTGTAAAAGCTAAAGATTTCTGATTATATATTTTCATTATTTTCATTATATTTAAAATTGTATTTGAATTAAACTTTTGACATTGCTGCAAGCAGCAACATAAAAGCACTTGAAATCTTTTGATGTTTTCCTCAAAACAAATGAAAATTTTGTATTTTTAAATTAAAACTTTTGCAGATGAATGCGTTAAGCTTATAGATATGTCTCTAGGAGTTGTAGGGCATTGAAACGTTATGCTAGATTCAACGCGTTTTGTCACGGCCTCTGCAATGTAAGTTGACTGCATTGCTGCCATTGCTGCTATAGCTCTGTGTCTTCTATTTTTTTTTTTACTTTTCCCACATATTCAACATCTTTTTTATGTAAATGTGCGAATATTTCGTCACATATGTGTATTTGTGTATGCATGTGTGTGTGTGTATGTACACACATCTAGGGGATATAAAATGAAATTGTACTTTGTGGCATGGCAGGCAAAATGTGAATATATATATATAAAAAAAGAAAGTAAAAACTTCAGGCAAAAGAAAAAAAAGGGAGAGAAATGTCTTATTTTTCAACGTTAGCAGCTGGCGACCATGGAAACGTGATGCCAGGACATTGGTACTACTGCTGCGATGTGGCGACGCTCTGCTATGACTGCTTGCTGCGGCTCATCATCATCATCAAAGATGGGCAACGTCCCCGCGCACACACACACAAAATACACCCTCGCATTCATACTCATCCTCGTCCTGCTGTTCGTCCTCGTTCTCGTTCTCGTTCTGGTTTTTGGTTTTGGTTTTCGTGACTCGTCTATGTCGTTTCCATTTCATCATTGTCATAACTTTGTGTCACAATTTTTCTTGCCGTGCCTCATGTGCACATGATACGACCATAAGGCATTATTATGCAATTTCAGGGACAAAAATTGAGCCAATTTTTATATAGCTTTCGTGCAATCTTCTATATTTGTTGTTGTTGCTGCTTTTGCTGTCATATATTTTGTGCAAAATTGGTTTCAATGGTTTTTGACAAACTTTTCAATTATCAACATATTTTACTTCTGCAGCTTATAGCTACAAATGAAATACAAATATACAACACACATACATGTATGTGTCGCATATATACCATATAAATATATATATATATATATATATTCAATATATATTTATATAAACTTTATTCTAAAAATGTCAAAAAATGTTTAGTTAAGCTGTTGAAACGAGCTTTTAGCAAACATTTCACATTTAACTGCACAAAGCAGCAACTGTGACTGACAGTGACAACAACAGCAACAACAACAACAACAACAGCAGCAACAACAAACAACAAAAACAGCAACGAGCTTTGTAGTAGCAGCAGCAGCAGCAGATGCTGCATACCACTTTCGGGTATATTTACACTTTACTTTTGCCAGCAACTGCAAAAAATATTTCACAAATGTAACAAACAAAAAAAAAAAAATAAATAAATAAATAAAAAAAAATACAGTGAAAAAGCGAGAAGAGAAAAGTGCAAAAAAAATAAAAATTTCAAAGGGGGAAAAATCTTATGTTCTCTTTGTCGGGCCTCAACATTGTTTTCGTGTCGACATTTCCAGCAATTTATTATGTCATTTAATGCAAAGTGTTTGCAAACTCTACTATATACATTACTATGTATGTATATATGTATGTATATATGTATGTAATGCTTAGAATGGAATGGGAAGCAACAAGCAAATAGCAGAAGCTAACTTAAATTTGCCTGGCACCTTGGCAGCAGCTGTGGCAAATCAACTGCCAATGTGTTGCATGACTTGAGGCAGGATTTTGCTAACACCAGCAACGTGTTGTCAACAAATACGTTGAGTATCTATGCAATGCCAACGCATAGAAGTGTGTTAGTGTTTTACAGTTATGCTGTAAAAGCTTCTTGTTGCGCTTAGAGTTTTCAGCGTATTATTGTGATAAAGAGATTGCAAATATTAAACTGATTTAATTATGATTATGAATATATATATAAAGTAGAACAGTCGACGATAAGTGTAATTTTTTTTTTATATAAAATATTTAAAATATTTAAATATAAAGTACAGCGAAAGTATTTTAATTATTATTTATTACAAATCATAAAAATATTAAAAATATAAAATTTAAAAAAAAAATATTTTTCTGTAAAAAATTGTGAGATTTATTTTTTTTTGATTTGAGTTCCACTAAAAATTGGCTGAACACAATTTAATGTATAAAAAGTTTGCTTGACAATGAAGATGCAGAAAAAAAAAGTTTAGCTAACTTTCGAAATGTAAGTTTGTAATAAAAATGTTGCCAGTTTTTTTTTATTTTTTATTTTTTCACTGAAAAAAAAATGAGAAAAAAAAAATGAGAAACTGAAAAGCAGCAGAAAATAAATGTTAACAAGATGACTGCGAGCTAAGTGGAGTTTCTGGCGAATTTCTTTTAAGCAGAAAAGCAGCTTGAAAGCAGCATCATTGTATTACTTTAACAAAGGCGAAAAGCCAGAGAAATGAACTAAACTTAACTTTCTCATTCTCGATTTGACCGCCTGCTGCTGCTGTTGATGCTGTTGCTGTTGTTGTTGCTGTAACAAGAATGTTCTTGCAGTATGTGAACATTTTAGAAATTTACAGAGTCGAAAGCAAAAGCTAAAGTATTCATTTGACACTCAATAAAGCAAAGTTGGAATGCGTGTAGTATTAGCCGCAAATGAAACGCCCAAACAGTCAATGACATTGAAGAAGTTAAAGTTACTCTGACTTTGTCTATCATTGTCTTCTATTCAATGCTATGCTGCAAGTATCTTTACCACAATCTCTATCTCTATCTCTACCTCTGTCACTGCCCTTTTGACCATGTCATTGTCATTTGGCCAAGTTTTTGTTTTTTTTTCTTTTGTTACATAAAGTTTAGCTGCAACATTTGCCTTTGCCTTTGCATTGTTTTTTTTTTGTTTTGTTTTTGCATCATTTCTTAGTGTCATTGCCAATGGCTACAATTGGTAAAAAGCAGGAAGAAGGTTGAGAGGCGTACTGCTGGTAAAGGGCCGACTGGCGAAAAAAATTAAAGTGCATTGTGCGCTAAAAGTTTTTGTGCTGGCAAACCGGAACAATGAAAAGTTTATGAAAATTTTTGCTTGAACGCATAAACAATAAACATAAAAGTTTTGACCATTAAAAACGCGCACTGGCTAAGTGCCCATTGGTCTGTTGACTAGCGTTGGGTCTAATGGAAGGAAGGAGCACTGTGCTCTGTGCATAGGATGTCATTTGTTTGTTGGTCTCCAGTTGCTCTTCAAGTTTTTACTTTTGCTCTAATGACAAAAATCAGCGTGAACTTGATGTTCCCTTGTTGGAAATGTTGATTCCCACACTTGGCAAAAAAGAAAAAAAAAAAAAATTTAGCATAAGAAAATTGTTAAAGAAGTTTTTTATTATATTTACCATAAGAGACAAGTAAAATAATCAAGTAAAAAAAAATAAATCAAAAAATATTTAAGATTGCTTTAACTTTTTGTTATAAAATAAATTTGCATCATTAAAATAATAAAATAAAATATTTTAAATATTTATTTTAATCAAAGAGAAAAAAAAATATAAATACATAGAACAAAATAAATTAAATATAACAAAGAAAGTTTTAATAAGATTAAAAGACTATAAAAACTTTATAAAAAAAAATATATATATAAAGTTTGACGAACATGTCTAAGTTTAATATGAATATTTCAAGTAATTTCTAAACTAGAGCAAACAGTTTTTAACCAAAAACCAAAACTGTGAAATGCTATGTTTAATTTCAGACAAGTGTGAACACGTGTGTGTTTTGTTGTAGACTTTATTGCTGTTTTTGTTGTTGTTGTTGTTGTTCAATGTACACATGTTCGTTTCACAAACCGCAAACACATTCAAAATTAAATTCACTTAGTATAAACAATAATAAATAAAACATCCGTAAAGCCACGGAAGCTGTTTGAGCATATAAAAATTTTATGCGCATGCGTTCAACTCTTATACCAGTGTAAATTTGAGAGAAATAGTGAGAGATTAAGAGAGTTATGGTAAGGAATGCTAAATTTTTACCAGTATTTTACAGGTTGTGTTTACATTGCATACGCAATATATAAGACGACGAACAAGGCGCCAAAAAGCACATTCGGCATCGTCACTCACCACCTACCTCAACCTGCAATGAGAACAGCCAACAGGCAGCAGCCAACCAACGAATGAATCAACAAAGCAACCACGGAACTACCGAACCACCCAAACCACACAACTGCCGCACTAACAGCTGATGATAGTCTGGCAACTTGTGGGCCATAGAACTGCAGTAGGCGACAGCGAGGAGCGGCGAAAATGTTTGGCAACGTCATATAAAATTTTATGCATGGCATTCAGAAAATTGTCGGAGAAATTCTTAAGAGAGTTGGCCATGCCATGGCATGCTAGGATAGGATAGGATAGGATAGGCCAGGCCTGGTCGACAGTTTCGTGTGTTGTGAATCTATTTAAATTTCAAATAACAATTTCTGTAAACGCTGCATTATTCAAAGCGAATAACTGACAACGCTGAGAATCTTAAAACTTTGACTGGCCATTTTATATGGTCCTCAATCTCGTTCATCCTACTACTCATCCTTGTACGCACACAAAAATACATGGAAGGTAAAGTTTTAGACTACAGACGCAAAGCATTTGTAACATGCCAGGGAAAAAAAATATATATTTATTTCAGCTTGTATGTCAAGGATATAGAGGAGTGAGCAGTACGCGAGAAGTTATACATATATATGGCGTATACATGTACATGTAGTATATGTGTATGTGTGTGTGTATACTAGAAGGTAAGGCCATAAAACTTTGGGCCATTTTTCAAATTTGTCGCGGTCGGCCATCCCATAGAGTGCGGGCGTGTGTTTTCTGCTGAATGTGGTCGCATTTCAACTTGATAATATCACAGTTAGTGTGAACCACATGCGGATTTTACAAGTGCTTCGCCAAGTTAATGCGTTATGACCCGACCTGGCGAGCTAACGTATAAAAAACTTTTTGACGCTGCCAGCAGGCAACAGAGTGTAGGGGCAGCAGAGTGTAGGGGCAGCAGAGTGTAGGGGCAGCAGAGTGTAGGGGCAAGTGGCACCAAGGACAAGGGCAATACATTGCTTACCACTGGCGGCTACCGCGTCGTCGACCATGTTAAAAAAATGATTAATGATTATTTTTCGCCAAACTGCGTGCGTTTTGTGCGGTCGAAATCTGCCCCCCCCCCCCCTATTCCCATTCCCTCTGCTCCATACCCTATTTCTCATTTATCCGCCCACAAAAGGTCGCTCGAGTCCAAGGGGCCAAAGGGAGCGGGTGTATCTCTGGCTGATGGTTTCTGAGAAATATGCGCTCGAAAATATGTTAACGCTTTTTAAATCATCTGCGGGTTGTTTTATATGAAAATTTAATGTTTCACTGTTCTCTCTACTCTGCTTTAAATGAAAATGAAAATAAAAATTGTAAAATATCAAAAATTTCTCAGCTACACAATATTTTTTGTGTATAATAAATAATAAAATGTGTGTGTGTGAGCTCAGGTAGTAGTAGTAGTAGTAGTAGCTAATAAACTATAGAATGAAGTCTATGTATCACATGACCAAACAAAAAGGAATAAAAGCAATTATCTTCTATTCTCTACACAAGAGAAGAGTAAATAAAGCTCATTTGATCCCTTGAGCATTAGTTAGAAATGCAAGGCAAAATGTACAGATGCATTGAAGTTTAAATGCTTATTGAATTGTATTTTTACTATGAAAATAATGCAACTACTAACAAGATACAGCATACATATATAGTAATACATACATACATATGTATGTATATAGTAATTGTCGACTGGCAGATACTCTAGACATATTATTCTTATCAAGTAAATTTGAATGCATATATATAAAACATATACTGTCAAGTCCCGATAATTCGTAATTACGTATTACAGAAAATTTCAAATTGTTTTCAAATTATTTATCGAATATTTTTTTCAAGGCAATAGAAATTTTTAAGAATTATTGTGAATTTTGAATTCGCGGGATACGAAGTATTGCAACTCAACTGTACTTATTCCAACTTGTAATAATATACCTTCAATTTACAGATGTTTACAGGGTATAAGCCTGTAAGTCTGGCAAAAAAAAATAATAAGCCCTTTTTTCTTCTGTGCCAAATCGCATAAATGTGAAGAACAAACTTAAAGTCTTTTGCTGCTGCATTCTGTAGTCTCTGCACTTAAGCTTTGGCTGAATATCAAGAAAACGTTTTACAGCCAACATTGCCAAAAGGGCCAAAAAAATAAATACTTTTGGCTGCTAGACTAACAAGGTAAGCAGACAACAAGAGCAGTAACAGTATAATAACAGTAAGAAAGAGAACCGGGGGGGAGATAAGAGACGATAGTAAGAGACAGCGCACTTATAAATTGCATATCGAATTTTTGTAATTTTCTACATTTTGTAAGAATATCGTGCGTTGCCCAAGGCTATAGATTGCATAGTACTGAGTATTTAGTTTTTAGTTGCTTAGCTTGTTGGTGAGTCATTGGCTAGCATTTTTTATTTTTTTGTTGGCCAGGTCTAGTAGCTTCTACTGCAGAGTGGACTGCCGCTAATCATGCGATCGCCTGCTGCATTGTTGGCTCCTGCATTATTCTCTGGCCGGTAACCAAGTAGACATGGTGTTCCGTTGGCCATTGGGTAGAGGAGGCAGCAGGGGCTTAGATACATTCGCTGACAGGTTCTGTGCGCTTCCTTCCATAACTTGTGCTGCTGCTGCTGCACATTTTTCATTTTCATTTTCATTTAATATTTATGATTTATTTATGTGCGGATGTTTGTTGGCTGCTCTCATATCGTACGAGAATTTATGCTTTCCGTTTTGGCTTAAGCAACGTCAGACCACCCAATGGGAGGGGTGAGGTAGTATAGTAATATTAGCTAGTAGTATTAGTAGCATCAACAGTATCATAAAAAAATATCTATAGTATCTAACCTGTGCTATGTAGCACAACAATTTCATGCACTGTTTGCCACTGAATCCCTATGTCCACCCTATGTCACCAGGCTTCTTCTTATTATGCAAATGTCTGGGCAACTTGAACACAATTGTGCTTATTGTTGCCTAGCTCAGTCGCAGTAGCAAATTGTTAGCCAAGCTAAGCGATAAAAATATAAGGATATAAAACTAGTTTTATTTAATTTTCATTTTTAATTTATTAAATTAAATTAAATTATTAAATTTTATTTTAATTAAAAAAGTTTTAGTTTTTTTTTACGTGTAGTTTTGTATCTGTTTGTTATTTATATATGTATATTTTTTTTATCTCCATTGTATTTGTGGTCATTTTTGTGTATTTTGCTAATAATAAATATATATCCTGTTTTTTCAATGCCTGCGCTTGAAGCAAAGGAGATTGCAACTTTTTCAATTAGCCAGAACTAAACTAGCATTAACCTTATCAGAAGCTTTGGTCTAGCTAATTGCCTGGGGAGCCCACACTAAACCAGTTCGAGACAAACTTTTTGTTGCACGTGCTGGCTGACAGCTCAATGCTCCAGGCTGTAGGCACTAAGCACAAAGCAGCAAGCATACCAAGCGCCAGGTAAATGTTGCTTTCAGTTTTAATAATCGATATTTATTTATTATGACCATTAAAATAAATGTCGAAAATATTTGAGCCAAATGCCAATGTAAACCCTTTTGCAATACCCTGTAAATATGAGTGACAAATAAATATTTATCTATATTCCATTGAGACACAAAAAAACACAAAAAAAAAAATGTCAAATTGTTTTTATCATTTAGTTTAAGATAAATTTTTTTTTTATTACACTTGCCTTGAGTCAATAAATTCAAACGTTGAACATGAAAAATAAATATAAATAAAACATTTTGCAAATTACTCAACATTCAAGAGTCAGCAGACTGAGACTGAGACTAAGGATGTTCGCTGAGTGCAGAGATATGTGTGTAATAGAAAAAGTAAAGCTCATATTATATTTATATTTGTCACAACTGGAGGCGGACTGTTGTAGACTGTGGTGGTTGCCCGCGGCTGACCGATGTCAACTGTTGGACAACAGGACATTAACAAAATTGTTCGCCTCTTGAAGTGAGAAAGACAACGGAAATATTTTGCTGTTGAGATCGAGGACAATAACTGGGAATGGCAGCACTCACACACACACACACACTCACAGAGAGAGAGAGAGAGAGAGAGAGAAATAGTAAACGTTGTTGTCCTCGGCTCTAAAGCGCAACAAAAATTCCAATAAATTCAATGCGACACAACAGACACTTGGGAGGACTTTAGGGCATGTCACAGCATCCAGCACAGAAAGGACAAACAACACAGTATGCTGAACGGGGTGTGGCACGTTTGGGCGTCTGGGCGTCACTTTGTTGCTGTTTGTCTCTGTTTCTGTTTGTTGTTCTTGTTGTTGTTCTTATTGTTGTTGCTGTAGCTGTCTCTGTCGTTTTGCTGGCAATGTGTGGCAAAGTTCAAACCTTTGACATTTGTGCGCTAGCATGCATTACTCATACGCAGCGTGGTCTGAGGCAATATGAAGTAACTTTATGGCAAATAGCTGCACAGCTTTACAAACTTTTCCAATATACTCATACTCATACTTTTATAGTGAATTTTCGTATACATGATGCTTCTCTCACTGCTCTTACTCGCTTACATATAAATTTAATGAAAATCTCAGCTAATAGTTTTGCCAGCACATAAATAAAGTTGTTGCCATCGTCTTGGCACCGCCTTCAAGTAGTTTTAAAATATGTTTTTCCTTCAAACATACTCACACTTTATATCACAAACACACACAAACACAAACACATACATACACATACATAAACACACACATTCATAGCAAGTGTCACAATTTATATGCAAACTTATCAACGTCGCAATGTCTCCAAAGCATCGTTGGCATGCATGTGTCTGGATACCAAAAAGATGAGAACAAAAAAAAACAAAAGAAAGAATGAAAAAAAAAAACGTACAGATTCAATGTGCTGTTAATTCTCTGCTTCATGCAGAAAATGCGACAGCTTCTACACAGTTTCAGCTTTTACTCCAAGCTCTCAGTCCTCTAACACCATCGGCCATCGTCTCAGTCTCAGTCTCAGGTTCAGTTTTGCTTTTGAGAGTGCAAGAAGATGTCGACGTCTGCCAACAGGCAACATAAGTTTGGGGATTTTTATTTGCCGTCTGCCGGAAAATATTGCTTGCAGGCTAACACATGACAAACGCAGCCGTTTGTCACGGCCAATATGGCGGCATGGAGCATGGAGCATGGTGGCATAGGGCACAGCTCAAGCACAAACACAGGCACATTTCGAGCATGCCCAAAATGCAGTTAGCCTTTAAAACTTTTCACTTAAAGTTGTTACTTTTGTAACAATACTCAAAAAAAAAAAAAAAACGAAAAAAAAAATGTGTAATTATGCTCTGTGAAAACTTTGTGAGCATAAAAGTTGTGTTGTTGGCTTGTTGTTCACTTTGTTAACATCAAGTTAAAGTGACACTTTAAACAATTTACGTAATTCGCTGAGAAATGCTTGGATTACAGTTTATATTTATAGCAATATATTTTATTCTCAGCGAAAGTCTACTTAATAATTGCTCAAGTGTTCAATTAGTAAAACTCGCAACATTCTCTACGACTTTGAAAATAGACGTGTCTCGGAATAAATTAACTAATTAGTATAACTTATTCTTTAACTCATTACCTTCAAATTTATGCTTTTATATCTTGTTGTTGTTGTTGCTGTTGTTGTTGTAATCTACTTAGTCATTAACTGAAATTAGTTTTTAGTCTTGTTCATTTTCTGCATGTTGTATGTGTGTCTTATAATTAAAATTCAATTTGAAATGTTTGATGAGTTTCTCATGGCATCCCCCATAATATGCCCTGAAGGGCGTTCATCAAGGTGCGAAGCTGAAGCATGCAAATGAGCGACACCCAAATTGACACGACATGACACGCCACTGCATGCTATACTCGCACTACATTCGCACTTGTCAATTATGCGGCAGTCATTTTTGTGTGGCATACAAAATTATTTTGCATTTCAAATGCATGCAATGCGCATTACGCATACGCCACGTACATACGTGCGTATATTGAACGTTATTTCATTTCACAACTGTTTCAATTTCAGCTTTAAATGTGAAATGAACAAAAAAGGTTTATAAAATTTTTGTATACAGCTTACAGTAAGTTTTAATTGTATAAAATGCTTAAATTGATAAAGAGATGGAAAAAAACCAGAGACATTAGTTCAAAATTTCAAAGGTGTAGAATATAATCACATTAGAGATTTAACAAAGCATAACAATACGGCAAACAATGAAACAAAATGCTTGAAATCTGTAATTTTAACACTGACAAAAGGATTCCAATTTCATTTCATACAAGTCACATTCACATTCAAATTTGCCAGCACATTAACATATAAATGTGCAGACACAACAAACAACAATACAAAAAACAAAGACACACAGTCTGGCAGACATCTGTATATATCTAAGATTCTACACATTGTACATTTAATAAGGATTACAAGCAATGGTGAAATTACATTTTATGTTAGATTTTTGCTTGGTTGAATTTTGCATTAGCAGCTCTCTGTTTGCGCCTGACTTCACAATGGCAGACAACTAAAATTCAAGTTAACTAAACTTGACTTGACTTGATTCGCCTGAGGTTCTTCATTGAGATTATGAAGAATAGAATGTTAGTCAATTGCAGTGTGATGAAGCATAAACAATGGCAAAACAAATACATTAGCTTAACAATATAGTTGACCTAAATTTCTAGCAGCAGCAGCATTATTATTTTTGATATTAGTTGCAAATAATAATAATAATAATAATAATAATCATATATTTTTTGCTTGATTGATCTTTTGTCTATAACATAACAAAGACTATAATACAATTATATTTTGTTGCTATTCTCAAGTTATTGTCTTTATATAATTTACTTTATTTACATGCATACTTACATGGCCAAGTTACTTGTCTAACGTTTACTGTTTAATTGAGTGGCACCTAGATAATTTGGCTGTATAGCTCAAAGTAGGCTGAACAGAGCAAAGCAGAGCAGAGCAGAGCAGAGTAATTGTGATGTACTCAAACACAGCCACTTGGTCATAGAGCCAAGCTATTTATACTAATGAGTACTTGTGTCATGCACACGCACATTTTCACACACACACACACATACACACGCGCCTATACTTATGTATATATACATATATATATTTTGGAGTCGAGTAAAGTACTTTATATTGATGGCGATAGCACTTGTGGGATTATGCGAGTAACACAATCGATTTTCACATCACACACACACACACATACTGAGAGAGAGAGAGAGAGAGAGAGAGAAACATTTATACACAAACATATACACATACACACTTGAAAATATGGCAATTGATACACAGAGTCAGCTTAACTGTTTCAATAATGGATTAATTTATACATATATATATATAAACAAACACACACAGTATATTGTATTGTTTAACTGAAATACCAATACTAAACGCTGACAAGTGTTCTGCTCTAATGAACATGCTCATGTTGCAGCTGACTCTTTAATTTATAGCTAGTTAATTGACGCTTCTTATCGCTCTCTTCGGTATTTTATCAATTATACATTGTATATTACATGACAACATGCTGTGATTTTTGTTTATTCATTTCACAAAACGTAAATACAAATACTTTGATAAAATTTCATTGCATCAATCTTAATCAATCAAATATCAATCATTTTATAAACAATTTTTCAAAAATGTTGCAAACTGTTTTGCAACTTTTCAAACCTCAAATTAATGAAACTTTTATCATGCGATTTGTGGCTCATAAAATTACACTGTAACTTAATCTATTACAATAATAATCAAAGCCGCTAACGAACGAATCGTTAGAATCGATTGATTAAAAATTCAGTGTTATTTTTAATAAATTAAAAAATTAAAAAAAAAACATGAATTCAAAGTTATCTTGGGCGGGCTGAAGATTTTATACCCTTGCAGTCTTAGACTCTATCAATTTTCGACCGATTGTTCCTATGGCAGCTATATGATATAGTTATACGATTTAGATCAAATTTATATGAGGCATATATCTTATGGCTAAACGCACATGCTGTAAGATTTAGCCAGATAACTGAATAAACAAAAAAGTTTTTTATACAAAAACTTCATTTTTGAGCGATCATTCCTATGACAGCTATATGATATAGTGGTTCGATTTGAACCAAATTTATATGAGATATCTAAATCGTCACTGAGCCAGTAAAGTTGCAGTTGTATAGCTTAACAAACGCAAAAAAACATCAATTTGGGCCAATCGTTCCTATGGCAGCTATATGATACAGTGATGCGATCCAGGCGTTTCCGACTTATATGCAGCTTATGGGCAGAGGGAGTATGTATACCAAGTTGCAAAAGATAGACGGAAGGATGGACAGACGGATGGTCATGCACATTTGAAATTTCCTTTTGATGCTGATCAAGAATAAATATAGGTCTACCACGCCTCCAAAGGAACGTTATAAACTCCTGACCAAAATTAATGTATTTTTTGCAAGGATATAAAATTTTGTAATAAAATCGACTATTATTTTTTTTTTTTTGGTCGATACGCTGTTAAGCAAAAGTCGCTGTTAAGCTTTCTCCGTTAAGTATTTATTAATTGCTGTCTGATGTATCATATATTATATAGACTTTTACACTTGCGTGTGTGTGTGTGTGTGTCGTTTTTTTTTTATGTGCATTTAAATGCACAGACGATTAAATAAAGAAATTTCACTTTAAAATGTAACTGAAATTGCAGTTTTATACATTTTTATGACTTTCATTGACGACTGCCGCTCACGTCAGACAGTGGCACATTTTAATGCAAGCAGCGAGTGAGCATTTTGTCATAGTGAGCATGTAAGAGCACTTAAATAAAAGTAAAGGATTCATTCCACTCGCTGGGCATTTGTGAGCTGAAATTGCAATTGCAATTGAAATTGTTCAACCATTAGAACCTTATTGCAACGTTATGTACACTTACATATACACTTACATATATACATACATACATACATACATACTACATACATGCTCATAGGTTAAGGCATGTTGAGACAGCTTAAGCGCAGAAAACATTTTATACACTGTGCGTAGTATGGTATGGTGAGTGTTTGCTAGGCGATATACATACATATGTATATATTTATATTAAAAGGTGACGTCAATGCTTTGACATTTAACCAGTAGCACGTTTATGCATGTTTGTGCTTGTAAATTGTTAAATATGTTAAGCTTACTGTAAGCCCAAGTATATTGAACTAAATTGTAGACTTCCTAAGAAACTTTTAAATATACTTAAGTTCATTTTCTTTCAAGGTAAGTAACTTTAACACACAAAAACATTCTCTTTAAGTTTTTTTATTATTTCAAGTTTATATACTATGTTACGCATACGCCATGTTGTACAGTTGCAAGCAATGTGTTTATGTTTTTTATAGCCACACAAATTGGCAAAACATTTGGATTTAAATAGTGATGCTCGAATGAATTTACACAACTGAAATTAGTTTTTAATTGCGGAAATATATCATATGGTAAATTTATGGATTTCGGGCACAAACAATTTACATTTAAATGTTGTTGTTACTGTGCAGTTTGTTTTTGTTGTTGTTGCTTTTGCGGCTGGTCACGATTCGCTTTGTTATGAATAAAAATGTGCGCGAAATACCAAAAAACTTTATTTCCAAATTGAAAAAGTTCCATAAATATAGAGATACATGATACAAAAAAAAAATAAAAAAAATAAAAATAAAAAATAAAAGTGGATGAAAAAGTTCTCTCTGCGTGTTGCCTTTCATATTTTCTTCTTTTTTTTTTATGCCAATACCGTGTAAATTGATCATGTATATGCAGGGTATATCTATATTGCATATATATAAATATGTAAAATACATATAGAAATCTTAGTTAACTTTGCAAAACTATAGCGAAGATTAAAAGTGTTTGACTGCTAGAAAAATGCTTGAATTATTTTTTTTATATTTTTTAATTTGAATTTAAAAACTTTTGAGTAAAATTCTTACACGTCATGGTATATTTCAGCATCAATATCCAAATCATAATATTTTTATTCCCGTTTTTTCTCTTTTTTGGCTTTGCAACTAAACTCAATTTAGTAGTTTGAGTGTGTGTGTGTGTCTGTGTGTGTCTCTTTTTCTTCGACGGTGTCGGCATAAAGTTTACTACTTTGTGAAAATTTCATGTCTGCAGCACTCGATAGAGGCCACAAAAATGTATATGTATATGTTTATGTATGTGTGTGTGTGTGTGTTGTGTATCTATCTATATCTAATGTGTTGCTGTATATGTATGTGTATATATATATATATATATATATATTACTATCGCTAGTATGAAGCTTTAACTATTGCCAAGTTTTATATATAGAGCACTGGCAAAGTTTTATATAGATTTAATAGAAGCTGTGATTGTCGATGCAAAGTTAAATCTTTGAGTTATGTGTGTAGTCAGGTGAGATAGTGTCTCATCGAGGTATACAAATTTTTTTTGCTGAAATGTAGCAGAAAATTTAAAATAAAACAAAAAAAAAAAAATTCAAAGAAAAAAAATCTGCGTATATTGCAACTTTTAGTGAAATATTAGTTTGTTAAAGACTTTAAAGGGATTAAAACAGATTTAAATCAATTATGAATGCATCCATTAGCAGTAATAGTAACTATGTAACATATATATATATGAGTATATGTATGTCTGTTATATATACTGTATATATATAACATATAAAAGAGAGAACTGCTACTAATTAGCTTTGATATTATTAATTAATTTGATTTGTCTTGTCTGAGCTCTAAGTGTACTTTATAATTACTCATGTTTGACGCATTAATTAGGCTTTTATTTTAAGTATATTTAACAAATAACAAAAGGCAAATTTTATATATAGACACTTGTATATATTTATCTTTAAAGTTGAAATTTAAAAGATATTATGAACTTATTGAAAAAAAAAATAATAAAAAAATAAAAACCATGAAAAAATATGCATAAATCTGCAGATCGTTTACATAATTAAAATTGTTGACCTAATGCTCATAAATGCGCTAATGAGATTTGAATGAAATTTTTTTAAAGATTCACATACATATACATGCATATATATGTATATATATTATGGCATATGCATATGAAGTTTCAGCATACGTTGTTAGCAAATTAGAATCAACTACTGTGTATATCCTGTTGCACTGCACGTCATTGAAGTGAATTTCATGTTGAAAGTTGCACAGGATGTTGGTTGGCATCGAGGTGGCAGCCACAAAACCAAATATTACAGTTACACTTGCAGACGTGGAATTTAATTATATGCGTGCATTCGCACACACACACACACACACACACACACGCATATAGATTTACATATAAAACAGGGAAACTCTAACGTTGACCACAGCGCAATGCGCATCGCATGAACGAGCGGGCATATTGTGGTTTTTGCTCTGCTTAAAATTGTTTTTTTTTTTTTTTTTTTTTTGCGCATTTATTTGTGTGCTTTCTCTGTATTTTTATTTTTTTTTTTTTGGGTTTTAAGGTTATCTTTAAAAGCCACTAAATAAATTGCATAAATAATTTAAGTAAATTAAATATAAAATATAAATGAGCCTTTAAATGTTTATATTGCTTTGCAAGATTGTATTTTATTATATACCCATTGAAAATGGGTAAAAAAAGGGTATATTAAGTTTGTGCAAATGTGCGTAACGGGCAGAAGGAGGCGTG
Organism: Zaprionus obscuricornis; assembly: GCA_037044475.1. Taxonomy (NCBI): domain Eukaryota; kingdom Metazoa; phylum Arthropoda; class Insecta; order Diptera; family Drosophilidae; genus Zaprionus; species Zaprionus obscuricornis. The sequence goes on along the minus strand of JBAMBR010003252.1, from coordinate 46,916 downwards.
GCAGACCCCATAAAGTATATATATTCTGACTCAGGATCAATAGCCGAGTCGATTTGGCCATGTCCGTCTGTCTGTCCGTCTGTCTGTCTGTCCGTCTGTCTGTTTGAACGCAAAGAACTTCTAAACTATAAGAGCTAGAGAAACCAAATTTGGTATGTAGGTTCCCATATAGCATAATTCGATCGAGTTTATTTCAAACTTTGGATGCCACGCCCCGTTTCTTATCTCAGCTTCTATAAGCACTAGAGACTTGTAATTTGGAAGGGAACATTTAAGCATCAATATAAAACAGTATCTCAGAAATGTGAAAAGCAACTGAAATATGCTGCTAATGAATGCAAAGAGCAACAAGTAGGGAAGGCTACAGTCGGGTGCACCCGACAGTAAAATACCCTATATCTTTTGTTAAATCAATGCATGTAGAATAGTGAAATTGCTTCTGACTTAAATTTTAATTTCTTAGTAAAATATTTGCGTAAAATGATAGAGTTCACTCACAGTTACTTCTTGTTTATATAATAATATTTATTTTGTTTAGTATGAAGCAGCCGGCAAACAGTGAAGTGAGTGTGATTCCTATAATATTTCAGTTATATTTAAATAATATTTTATTTCCTCGCTGTTATTTAAAATTGGGAAGTGCCTTCCTCCTCGATTCTCATAAGTTAAAGCTAGGCTTTATTTGGAAGCAGCCGGTATTGATTGAAAAAATGGTATCGATTGATTAAGAAACAAGAAAGTTATTAAACAATTAATTTTCACAAAATATACGTTAACTTAGCGTGGGCAAGCATGCGTCATCAAGAGCTGTCTATGTGTACATACATATGCAAACTCGCACACATACACATGTAAATGTATCACTGTGTGCAGACTTACTGCAAGTAAAAAATTTATTTCAATTAGCAAAAAAATTAAGCATGTTTAAAATTGAAATTAAAAGAGAGAAATTCAATTATTAAAATTAGACTTAATTTAATTTCATATATTTATAAATATATATATATATTTTTTTTATTTAATTTATATTTTTAAATAATGATTAAAAACAAGAAAACCAAAAGAATGCCACAACTACATATATAAACGCATAAAGTCAAAAAATTTTGTATCTTTTCATTGTCAAAGTACTTTCTTGATATTGTGTACTTTGCAGCTGTGATCTGTTTTCTTACGGTTTCTTTTTCTATCATTTTACGCAAATATTTTACTAAGAAATTAAAATTTAAGTCAGAAGCAATTTCACTATTCTACATGCACTGATTTAACAACAGATCAGAATTTTTTTTCGGTACATAACATAAGGGTACAGGGTATTTTACTGTCGGGTGCACCCGACTGTAGCCTTCCCTACTTGTTTTTGTTTATTTTTTTTATAAGTAGCATTTCTTAGTCGTTTAGCAATAAGCGCATTCTCTCTCTATTAGTATTCACAGAATCGTAAACAGTTGCCATTCGCTTACTGCAAAGAAAATAGACAGAGACAGAGAGAAAGAGAAAGTCAAGTCCTTAGCGAGTTAATGCAATGAGTTAATGTAGTCTCTGGAACTGACCCCTTGGATCATCCTGTTTACTTATCTTCCTATCAATCTCAAGTTTTTTCTTTTATTTTTGTTCACTGTGCCACAGTATAATGCAATTTGTGCAAAATATCTTTTATTCATATTTAATCCACTTTGTGCCAATTGCAATCTTGCTGTTGCTTCCGACCAAGGCGCCTGCCATGACAGACTAGCCTCAAGCCCATCGCCATTGCCATTGCCATTCTCATTCTCATTCTCATCGAGTTGCATCTTCCCTATGGCAATGTCATCGTCGTATTTGTCGACTTCTTTGGCCAGGCCTCCTGTCTTGGTGTTGGCATCGTGTGGCCTAACTGCCATCTGACATCTGCAGGGCCATGTAATTGGCATTCGAGTCAAGTGCAATTTTGCAAGCAACTTGCTGCGGCACTCGACACCCGCGGAGGCGACGTTCGTTACAGTTTATTGCGGTAATGGTGATGCAACAGGACGTCTATAGCCACAACTACTGGTACTCTGGGACAGCAACAGCCACAGCTAGTCAGCTAGTCAGCTCGTTAAAGGTAATTTTGCACAAATAATGCTCATGACTTCATTCTTCTGAACTCTATTCACAGTCTATTTCATTCACTCTCTCTCTCTCTCTCTCTCTCTGTCTTTCTTTCTCTATTTCTCTTTATATATCTCTTACGCTATTTTTATTTCTTTGGCACTTTACGTTTCCGTTTCCGGCAGCATTGTATACTCTTTGGCGCTTTTACTTTAAAAGTTCGCATTTGAGCTTCTCAGCGTTACATTACTTGACGCTTGGCTGTTGTTGTTGCGAGTGTTATCAATGCCGTTAAGCTGACTTTTTGTTTGCCACCCACAACAATGTTGCGTTTTGTGAGTCATTGATTTTGCCATCAAAGCTGTGGCAAGAGAAGGCCGCGAAGAAGCCTTATCAGCACTTTAGTTTTTGCCCATTGACCATTGCCCATTGGCCATTGGCCATTGGTCATTTGCTCAATTTGCATAAGTGCTCGCGCTTACTCAGCGTTAGTTAGTTGATGTGGTTTTTGGTTGGAGCGTCTTGTGCGTCTTGTGTGTCTTGTGTGTCTTGTAATTCAATTACTTGAGCATTTGTCTTGTGTCTCTGGCATAAATCGCATAAATCATTAGTGTGCGCAGGCAAGTGTACGAAATGTACGTATAGTAAAATTTATGGCTCTTACCTTTGGTTGGCGTTGATTACACAGCTGATTGCATGCACACAATAATTGAAGCTTTTGCAATTGAACATCAGGCACTAACGAGCTAAAAGCATAGACAATACATACACACACATACACACACACACAATAATAATAATAGAATTGAACACACACAAATGCAGCTACAACTACAACTAGAAATCGACAGTAGTGTTGAGCAATTTTCATATCCTTGCTGTATGTTTTGATTCTATTTAAGCATAGCTAAAGCTGAATAGAGAGAGGGAGTGAAAGAGAGAGAGAGATAGAAAGAGAGAAAGAGAGAAAGAGAGAGAGAGAGCATTGAATTGTATTTTAGATTTACGAAATCAATGTCTGTTTTAGCCAACTCTCTTCATTTAAATGCCAAACAATAATTGAACCTTTTTTATGGCACTTTGCCAACGTAGTACTATTCACTTTTGCTGTGGCTTTGTCTATATGTTTGTTTGTTTGTTTATTTGTATTTGTATTTCTATTTGTTAATTCGCATTTGTATTGTTGTCGATTTAACTCTTGTTGTTGTTGTTGTTGTTAGCCACTGCTTGGTTCTTTGTCATTTTAATCCGCTTAGGGTTGCTAGACCACCGCTAATCTGTTAAACTAGCGTTGTAATCATTTTGTTTTGCTGTCGATTTTTTGCATAGCTCGCCTGAATTACAGTTGTACTTTTGTATGTATTTAGCATTTCTAATGATCATCATTAACATCATTATCATTACCACTTTAATAATTTGAATATTGTTAATTTTATGCCAAATTAAAAGTTTTCTTCCTTCTTATTATTTTCAGCCGCCATTCGCAGTGTTTACTCGATACTTGCTGAGGTGTTTGCCTTGGCTTGGTTTGGTTTTTGGGAATCCTTTGCAGCTGTTGGTCACAGCTTAGCTGTCAAAATTGCTTTAATTGGGCTAACAAAATTCACTGCCAGCCACATCCCATACCTCAGTTACCACCCAGCCACCAGCCACAGCAGCTCATACTTTTACAATATGACGACTACTCTCTTCTCTCTCTCTCTTATGTTCAATGTCCTGTTGCCGTGGTGCTTTGTTTGTTTGCTTGTCTGCTTGACTGCCCTTTGCTTTGCTTTGCTTTGCTTTCCTCTTGTTGCTTTTACTGTTGCTGCTGTTGCTGTTGTTCTTTATGTGCTTGATGTTGTTACACTGCTGCGTTGTGTGCGCGTGCTAATAATCGATATTATTTTGTTTTCCTTTACAGCCAAAGTTTTCAGCGGCTTTTCTTTGGCTTCTCTTTCAACGCAGCAACAGCAACAGCAAACAGCAACAGCATTAAATTTAACTCTTACTTCATTTTAAATGCAAAAAAAAAAAAAATCTTCAATTTCATACAGACAAAAATTATTTCTACTCGAATTTCTCAGAGTTCTTTCGGATTTGTTAAACATTTTCTCTATAAGCCTTAAGCTTGTTTTAATTGCTGAACAACTGATGTTGATGCGGATGCTGATGCTGATGCTGATGTTGCTGCTGTTGACTTTGGGGTGGTGTCAGAATGAAGTCTTGCACATAAAAGTTAAATTTTTCTATCTCACATAAGGCAACACATTCTCAATCCTATGCTCTATGGTTTCACTTTCACATTATTTTTCTTCTATTTTTTCTATTTCTATTTTTTTTCTCTCTCTTCTTTCATTTTTGTTGTTGTTGTTGCTGTTGTTCGTCCAATGCCTATTACAGTTTGCCTTTTGCATCCTGTAAACGTTATCCTGACCTGTCGTTGACGTTGCATCCCAAGCTTCCTGTCTGTTGCTACTCTGCTTTCTCTTTCTCTGTCTCTCTCTCTCTCTCTCTCTCTCTCTCTCTCTATGACTCTTTCTCCCATTGGTATACATCCATATGGGGGATGCATATGTTAGCATTTACGGTCAATATAAAGCTTGAACATTCAAAAAATTCTTGCACACAATTTTTATCATTTTTTTTATTTTTTATTTTTTTTTTTTTGTAGGCCAACTGGCAGCATGAAATTGCTAAAAATGCTTTAGCTATGGCTTTAGCTTTGGCTTTCGCCTAGCCTAATAAAAATTTGGTCGTAAGTTGTGGGCGTAGCAGGCAAAGCCAAGCTTTTCTCTATGTTTATGTTAGGGGCAGGCATTTGGATTTAGATGGTGACTACTGACTGCTGTTGCAGCTGCCACTGCGACTTGCCACTCATGACAATGGCTCTCTCTCTCTCTCTCTCTCTCTTTGCTCTGCATAAAAAACTGCGCCGCTTTTACCAAATCCAAATTGAATTTTTTTTTATTTTTTCTACCCACTTGGTTTTTATGCCTTGCCCAATTTATGCAAACGCATTCACCAAGGCTCAAGCACGTTTTCCATTGCAGTAGGACGAGTAGTTGCATAAAAACTTTTGCGGCAACATCCGTGTCATTTAGTCTTTTTGGTAGATAAGCCAATGGAAATTGCTATAACAAATCATGATATAAATGCATATAATGAAATAATATAATTTCAGCATTTTATCTTTAATATACTTGGTAAATAGATGAAGAAATTGTACTTTAAATATCTTTATCAAATTAAAGTATAAAAAAATTTACAGGTTAATGACCTAAAACTCTCTCAAAAGTTTCCATTCATGTCACATTGCTTGAACTTTAAATTTCATCTGTGAATTTTGACGGACGTTCATCATGAAAAAAAAAGAAGAACATTGTTAGCCGTGACAACTGTGAGGTTTTTCGCCAACATTGCAAAAAAGTTGCCACGAAAAAAAATAAATAAAAAAAAAAAATAAGAAAAAATAGTTTCATTTACACCATTTTTTGCGACTGGCAGACGTAAAGGAAACGGAATTGCTTGCAACGCCATTGTCCTGCACTACAGTTGTTGGTGGCACCTTTTTATACTCGGTGCCCATTGGGTACCAAGAGTATATTGGGTTAGTGACAAGAGCAAATGTATGTAACACCCATAAGGAGGCGTGGCCGACCCCATAAAGTATATATATTCTGACTCAGGATCAACAGCCGAGTCGATTGGAGCATGTCCGTCTGTCCGTCTGTCCGTCTGTACGTCCGTATGAACACACAGATCTCGGAGACTATAAGAGATAGAGACTTCATTTTTTTTGCATAGTGTTTGTAGTGTTTGCAGGCAGACCACGCCCCCCTCCGCCTCCACAAATCGATGAAAACCATTTTGAACACACCACTTCACCCACACCCAGCCAAGCTACAGAACTGAATTTTGGTACAAAGTTAGAATATGTTTATTTGGACGTTGTGTACAAATTTGGTACAGATCGGATAATAAACATGGAAGTTATACACAATTCAAATTTCAAAAGTTGCTGTTCTCACCCCATAAGACGGCAACATTTACTCAGTGTTTCTCACACTTGTGAAGAGCGTGGCTCAGTGGTTAGAGGGTTGAACTCGCGTGCATGAGGTCCGCAGTTCGATTCCCGAGACGATTTTTTTTTTTAAATTTTTTTTTAAAATTTTTTTTTTATGTTAACTTAAAATTGGCGAGTGCGCAGCACGAGCAAAATAAATATATAATATAACTTTGGGCACCGAGTATTATATAGTCGAGCACACTCGACTATAACTTTCTTACTTGTTTTTTTTTAGCTTGCTTCTCATTCGGATGCTTTTCATTCTTTTTTTTTCCTACTTCTTCTTTTTCTTCTTCTTCTTTTGCTGCTGTTGTTACGAAGCAAAACATTTCCGTTGAATTGTATTACATTTTCTCTGAGGTTCATTATATTATCATACATATTTTTTTTTAATATTTAATGAATACATTGAAAAATACAAAACAATGGAATTTTTGATTAAGATTTATAAGAATCTCAACAGATAATATTATAAATATACTTGGCTGTAAAGCTGATTTGACTTAATTTAATAAATTTATATATATGCGTAAAGTGGTTTTTGATTTCTGCATAATATGCATACTTAATTTATTCATTGCTTATTACTTAAATAATTCGATTTATTATTGCGATTCATATGACTGTAAAAATGAAATAATGAATATCAAAAATCCAACAATTATTTCCATAATAATGCGAATTTATTTATTATTTTTTTTTTGTAATATTTCTGTTCTTGTTTACAAAATCAACAGAAGTCTGATAAAGAAATCAACAAATTAAATACAAATATTAGACTCAACAGATACTCAGTAAAATGTAAACAAATATAAAATAATATTATCTATCATGTGTGTGCGTGTGTGTGTGTGTTTGTGTGTGTTAGACAATTGTCAAATAAATACAAATAAAACTACATCAATTTCTCAAAGTTCTAATAATTTTATTTTGGCAAACAATTTCAAATTTCTCGTAACTTAAAAGTTACACACAAAATAATTCTTACTCTCTCAATGCCATATGTTATGACATTGCATTGTCTGCAAATATACAAATGTACATTTAAAACTTAATTAAATTATATAAACATTTTGCAATAAAACTTTTATTCAGATTTCTATAGTAAAATTCAAATGAATTTATTATACATAGTAGTTACATATACACTTACATTTCCATTACATTTGCAATATACATGTATGTATATTTAAAGCTTTTTATCCGATTAAAATGCAAAAATCCAATTTGTTGAAATTTAAATTCAAATTGGCATGCGAAATCAAAGAAATCAATCAGCTAGCTATACGATGAGTATATTGCACATCTCATTCAACTGTTTCTCTGTTTCTCTGTCTCTCTGTTTCTCATTCCCCTAAAAGGTTTTCTCTATTGAGAAACGTAATGTATCAATCTGTTTTGTGGTAGCCAGACGGGATTCCGTTGGTTTTCTGGTTTTGGTTTTTGCATTGACTGTGACTGTGACTGTGAGTTGATGCCATTAAATTAGCATTTCTTTTTTTTTTTTTGTACGCAGCCAAAGAACTTGAAATCCTTTCAATGTTTGCTAAAAGTGAAAAAAGAATCACTATGCACTCTAATCTAAAATTAGTTGAAACTTCAAAAGTAGTTTTTTTTTTTTTTGTGTTTTGAGTTGCCATTTGTATTCATATTAGTTGGCAGTTTCAGCCATTTTCATAATTCATGTTGACTTTCGCATTGTGCTTTTGCATTAAATCTTCTTCGGCGAATGCTTTTAAATATGCATATTTTTTGTAATTAAAATTGTCTGTCGAGTGCCAAGTCAGCGCAAAACATTTTCAGCTGGCTCAATTAGTGCCGAGGCGTGGCTAACAACAGTCCTGACCAGGCCAGGCTAGGCCAGGCCAAGGCAAAGCGAGGCCAGATGAGGCTAGGCACGTAGCCTGCCAGTGAGATCTCATTAAAATTAAAAAGCTCAGCAACACCCGCACTTTGGAGAAGACACAACACAAGTCATGGTTTGAGATTTGAGCTATATAACAGCCTTGGTAAAATGTGCATGGCTATGACAGGACTAAAGGCCTGTAGGGCCTTTGCTAGCAACAAACAACAGTAGGGCAACAACAGTAACAAGGGCGTGTGAATTAAAGCAACACTTCAGTTCAGGTCAAAGGGCCAGCAGGCGCAATTTAATGATTGAAACTTCATAGAGACCAAATGTCGACTTGTGCTGAGACTACGTTGACAAAATGCAACTCACCAGAGACTCCAGAGTCTATTTCGTCTATGTCAGAAACCTTAATTAAAGTCTAACATTTTAGGCAAATACCAGATGGGGAGTAGACCTAGTAGAATAAGGTTAGCAAACTACAATGTTGCACTATTGATTCGACAATAAGAAGAAGAACTTGCCAAATATGCAATTTTGCTATTGTTCAAGGCAAATTCATTTCTCTCTCTCTCTCTATTTCACTCTCTCTTCAAGCATTTCCCTTTATCATCAAGTGTTGTTTATGGATTCGTCAGCAAATATATGTAAAGTGTGTGTGTGTGTGTGTGTGTGTGTGAGTGTGTCTATGAAATAACAGAAAGACACATTCAGCAAAAACTAAGGCCTAGTAAATGTATGTTGCAAGTGCTGTTGTGGCATAACTCATGCAATAAACTGTCAACTGGGAAATTTTTACCTACATGTCTATTTTTGTCAATTTTATGCATTTATATGAAATTAAAATTTCGAGGTTAAAGCCAAATTCAATTTCATTTTACTGATTAGAACTAATTTAATGAATATGTAAATGTTTGTCATTTGCATTTAGCTAAATGCTAATGCTTAAAGTTTTAACATAAAATTCAATTTACATTTTCAAGTTTAACAAACTGCATTTGAGTGATAGATGAATATATATTTTTTTTTTTTGAGCGACGATGTGAATGCATAACATTCATATTCATATGCGGCAATAAAAAAATATTTGTTAAGCTCAAGTCTCATGTGTATTGAAATATGCAAATTTCAAAGTGCAAAGTGTTGGTTTTCATTTCGTATGGAAAAACAATTACTGCAAGAACAATATGCATAAGCTGCAAGCTTAATCATAGGCTCTTCGCATTTAGATTTTATTTTCAGAACGGATTTATTTCTATGAACAATAAAATATTTTGGATTTTGTAGCTGAGTTCATTGCAACTTTAGAACTAAGAGAAATTCCTCTACATACATGACTAACACATACAAAAAAATATACATACATACATATATACATAGCTATGTATATGTACAAACATATAAAATAGTCGAGCAGAGATGCAAATAATTTACATTCATAGATGAAAGGTCGAGTTGTATGCTTGATTACATAACCAGCAATTATGACGAACGCTGCAGTTGTACAAATGTTCATGTGCATTAGGGTGACTCACTGCAGTAAATTAAAATTTTTTTTCATTTCTCTACAATAATCTTGCAAATTTTATTTAATTTTAATATTAGCATATTAATATTTTAATCTTTAATTTATTTAGTTTGTGTTTTTTTTTTTCTTGTGAAACTAAGTTGTGCCACCCTAACCTATTGTTATTTTAGTTAGAATTAGTATAGTTACCAGCTGATACTGTTGCTGCTGCTAGTGGTTTGAATATAACAATATTTTAATTGTGCTTGTTCAGAAACAAAAGGCACCTCAAAATAAAATAAAATAAAAAAAAAAACGAAAATTGTGCAGTTTCGTACTCAAATTATTGTTTATTTTGTATTTTAATTTGTGTTTATTTAACTATAAATTTTATGTTTTATTTTTGTATTTATTCTGATATTTGCTGTTGCATTTCTTTGTTTAACTATACAAACAATATTTAGTAATATTTTATACGCTTGCAAAGAGCATATTTATTTTGTGAAGAAGTTTGTCATGCCATAAACTGTGTATAAGTATTACTATATTATGCCTTGAAAGTTAATTTCTAGTTTTAATTTTTTTTTGTATCCGACTTCTTTATGAAGTAGCTGCCATAGGCACAATTTTATATAAAAAATTTATTTTTTTTAAGGGAATTACATCTGCGGTCTGCCAAAGGTTATTTTGCGGTTTTTTATTTTTAATATATATTATTTAATCCTTTTTCTATGAAACTATACAAATTTATTATTTGCTTGTTGCTAAGCTGCAACAGTTTGGTTTTTACATGAATTTATACAAAGTTAATTTCATATTGTTTTAAAGCCATTTTCAATGATAACAATTTACTTTTATGAAAACATTTAATCGAATAATTAATTAATATAAATTGTTTATACAATTTGCTCAATTTACATTTCTATGCAGCATGTAAATTTAGATCTTTATGTAAGTGACTAAATTCCGTCAATGTTGAAAATCAATGTTGATGTTAAATGTCCATTAAATTGGCAAATGAAATACAATTAATGAATATAGTAATAGTTGCATGAACATATGCAATGCCATATGATATAATTATTATTTATGTGTGTATGTGTGTGTGTGAATAATTGATGTAGATTTAATCGCTTTAGAATAGATTATACATATGTGTTTTCATATATATATATTGTAAATTTAATTAAAGTTGCCATTGACAAGCTGACGATGCCTTGAAGTTACCAAATGGCAAGTCAATTTCAATCGTTTCATCGATAATCATCAATGATAATCGATTTACATGTGAGCAAATCATTTTAAAGGACATTCACTGAGATGGATGCCAATGCAATAGCAGTAATTGCATTTGCACATCGGTACTGACCAAACAACATTATTAACGTCTCTGATTGCCAGACAAACTGAACATTGGCGCATATAATGTATATGTATGTATGTATGTCTGTGTAAGATATCTGACGTGTTGGTTATAAAATTTTCAGAGATTGGTCGAACTGTCTGGTTTTGTTCATTTGACCAAAATGCCTCTTCAGTTTTTTTTTTTTTTTTCAGCCCTCCAGCTGAATGTCCAGCTATGTTTTACTGCTCAGCTTCAGCTTCAGCTTCAGCTTCTGCTTCTGTGTTCTGCAGGGCAGCGTAAGCGTAAGCGTCAGCGTCAGTTTCAGTCAGTCGTGTCATGATTGTGATAAATGACGTAAAATGATGCCAGCGACAACTATACAACAACGAAAATGAAAACTACAAAAACAACGTGTACGACAACAACAACAACAACAACAAAGATAACGACATGAACGACGTTGTCGGATGTCGCTCAGACTGGCACAGCCTGATGTTCCACTACTGTTACTTATGCTGGACTGCCTGGAAACATGTCTGCCGTCTCTGTCTCTCTGTTCATGTGTCTGGCAGTATGTATGCCTCTGTCTCTGATATATTTTTTATGGGGAATCCTGTAATTTCAGGCCATATAAAATGCAGGCTGCAATTTGCTGGCTTCCTCGTCGCGTCGTTGACATCAATGTAGAAGAAGCAGCAGCAACAGAAGCAGAAACTGAAAAATGTTCACGTCGCTTTCGTCCTTTATTTTTTTGTTACCAGTTTCTCCATTTGTTTGCTTTAACGAAATTGAATTTCGTGTTGGCTTGGCCCTGCCACAGATACTGTAACATTCACTGCCGCTACAACCTCATCCTCATCCTCAACCTCAACCTCTACCTCTGCCATTGCCTCAGTCACTGTTTCCGTCTCGATCTCCATCTCAGCGTGAACGTTAGCTTCAGTTAATATTTTCAGTTCATCGTCGTCGTCGTGTTAAGGCAAACATCAAGGCACAAAAAAAAAAAAAAAATAAAATTCAACTTGCTGCATTTTCCGATTGTGCAATTAAATAAGCAAACATTCCGCGTATGTGCCTTAATTAAAATGAAAAAGGCTTGCAAGCTCAACATATTTACACTTGAGCTCTTGCAGCTATACAGTTGTTGCAGCACGTTGTACTTTGCTGCTGCCTGGCATCGTTGCACGAAACTTTTTACGAAAAAAAAAAAAAACTTTTTGTTGCTCAACTACCTGATGATAAGCAATGGCGCTAATGCCATAGAAAATGGTGTAGTGTGGCAATGGAGCCACGATTACAGCTAAGTGGTGCGCGTTGCATTTACAAAATTGGTTGATAATACACATTAATACACTGGCAAACTGGCGCAACTTGTGGCTATGGTAAGGTTTGCAAAGTACTAGGTAACAACAAATTCACATAAATTTAACCGAAAATGTGCTAGAACACTCTGAGGCAACATTAATTTCACACAGCATTGTGCTCTATGCATAAGAATCACGCCCTCTAATTGAAATATTTATGTTATTTATGCGTAGCACTTCTAGCTGAAGGTTATGAAACATTTTCATTAAATTCAAGTCGACAGTGTTCATACACTATGCTAACAAAAAATATTAAAAAATTTATATAAATATTCTTCATTTATTTTTATTTATTTATTTTATTTTATTTATTTTCAATAATTTTTCTATCAGCATTTAATTGATTTATTTAGTAAATATTTATTTTTATCAACTGTCAATATTCATTGAAATGAAATTATAGTGTATTGTGCTATGCCACATTGTGTGGCATATCATAAATCATTAATTATAATTTATTGCTGACAATTTGCACCTGACTAAAGGCAATTTATGTCAACAGCTATTTTCTATTTTCTATTTCCTATCTTCATCTTCATCGGCAAAAATACAAAAACATAAAGAATAAGCAAGGTAACGGTGACGGTGACGGTGATGGTGACGGTGCTGACACCCCCGAATACCGCTGCTGTTGCTGTTACTGGTTCTATTACGTTGAAAACTTGTTTACTTTGAATCACGAAGGCGAAAAACAAAGTCACAAAAGTATCGCTGTCAACCAATATTTATTGTTTTGGCCAGAGTCAGTCTCTAATTTATATTGGCAGCCATTGAAAGCGTCTAAAAGCGTTTTGATTGTTTTGGTAATTTTGTATATTTACTTACAATGAATATGTAATAAAAAGTAAATAAAGTTATAAACATAATAAAAGCTACAAAATTCATAGAAATATAAAATAATATTCAAAAATTTTCTATAGTATAATAATTTAGCTTCAATTTATTTTAATTGCGATTTTTATTTATTGCCATTGCCATTGCATAGTAATTAAATTTGAATTGAGCGACACTTTTGGTTCCCGATTTGCAACTGAAATATAATAAAAATATAGAAAATACGAAGCTTTAAATAGTTAATGTAATTTTGCCACAGTCATTCACAGAATACATAAATATAAAATAATATGTATAATATTATTATTGTATGCATTGTGAGTGCAAAAATTGTATATTTGTAATATTGCATATAGAGCATCAAATAATTTATTTTATATAGAAATTTATACAGAAGTTATATATATATATATATATATATATATATATATAATATAAAAGTTTGTCTCGCTTTATCAACGCTTCGTTTTACACAAAACAAACATTTTAGTTCAGACAAAGGAAATGCAAACTTTTTCAATATGTATGCGGATATTTGAGTGTGTATTGGTCTGTATGTGTATCTGTGTGTGTGTGTGTCTGTGTGTGTATGTGAGTTTGTATTTAAGTTTGCAATTGTCATGAATATTGCAATTATTTGGCTCTTGTATTGCCATGTGTTCACATTTTGTTTTTGCCTCAAGCATTTTGCTGAATAAATGTTTGTGGCCTTCTCTCTTTTTATATGCCTATGTATGTGTGTGTGTGTGTGTGTATGTAAATTGTTGTTGGTGTTAATTTCATATATTATTTATTGTTATATAATATTTATTTTGGTAATTGTATTTGCACTTTTACAGTAAAAATATATATATATATATATATTTTGTTGGCTTTAAAAATCTATTTAAATTACGCATTGTACATGTTTATGCATGTCTGTTGTACATGTTTTGCATTGAATTTAGATTTAACATTAAATAAAATACTTTCAGTACAATAAATTTGAATTTTACTTTCACACAACGTTGAGCAAACTTATAATTAAAAACTTTCAATGTTACTTTAAAGTCAATAATTCTTGTATCTCTAGAATGCTTTCAGCTCTCTATGCTTTCTATGCTTTCCATGTTCTCCATGCTCTGTTGCCGTTCAGGTCATCATTGCCAGCTCGTTGTAACATCAGCAGCTTTTGCTATTGCTTCGATTTTAAATTAAAAACCAATGAGCCTTCATCAGCGTTGGCCTGTCAGCTCTTGAAAAGGGTAAACATAACACTCCATTCTCTACATTCTCTACATTCCCTCCATTCTCTTCAGTCACTCTGTTTTCTTTCCTTTTACTCCTTTTACTCAGTCTACAATCCGACAGGCGCTACATCAACACCAACGTTTAGCTGTTTTGCTTTGTTAGGCGATTTTAGCGCTGAAATGGGGTATTATTTTTATAGACCTCTCGCTCTTTGTTGACTGCAAGAGCGAGACAGAGACAGTGAGAGGTAGAGTTTTGGGTGTAGAAACACTGTGCTGCATGTCAAGCTCAACCAGGCAGTCAGGCAAACAGGCAGCTAGGCAGCCAGGAAGAATGTGTATGCATTTTTATAGCCAGTTGAAAGCGTAACACGATAAAAATGTTTTTCAAAAATTTGTTGTTGTATATAAACTTTGAATGCCCTGAACCCACAACTTGTCCTTGGTTGCGCGTCTGCGTCTGTGTGTGTGTGTGTCTGCATGCATGTATACTATAAAATATATGTATGTGTATATTACGGATATTAAAGCCCCGTTTACCAATGCAGATACGGGTATTTTACCAGACTACCGTTTGGGTTTCTTCTCCTGCTCATAGAGTTAAACAAAAGTTTTTGCTGATAGCGCGCGGCAAAGTTGAAACGTTCATAAATCACGACACCATAAACTTGTTTTAACTAAAAATATGCAGCTCCCTCTCTTATAATCCATGCGCCAGCACATAGACAGCGCCATAAGCGCCACAACAACAGCAACAACAAGGAACGCAAGTATCAACTATAAAAAAAAAAAAAAAAACATTTGACATTGTTGAGTCTGATGTGCATTTGATGTGCAGGTTTGACACTGTTAGTCGACCCAAATATTGAAAGCTAAATGTGCCTAAAGTTAATCCAAAGACGCAGCAGTTGGCTTACTGCCTGGCCAATCGACAAGTAAATGCTGGTTTGAGGCTTAAGCCTAAGGCTTACATTATGGCCAAGAGATTTTACAAAAGCAACAGACACAAAAGTTTAGCTGGCAATGGAAAAGAGCAAGTGCAGCTCAAGGAGAAGAAGAAGTAGCAACAGCAGCAGCAGCAGCAGCAGCAGCTGTTGTAGTGTATTTTCCATTGTTGATCTTTTGTGCACATGCAGCCTAATGCATGTACTGATTGTAAGGTTGCCTTACTTGGCTTTTGCATCGGTATTCGATATTGTGCTGACATAACTAATCTCTAGCCCATTGTAGTCTCGTTAGCAGCCCATCTTTACCTTCGACCCTTGCCAAATTGATTTATGCGAAGCAAAGTGTTGTTGTCTGATTTTTGGTTTTTCATGTTGTTGTTGTTGTTGTTGTTGGTGTTGTTGTTCTTTGTTACTGCTTGTGGCCGAACAGCATCCACAATGTTTTTATATCCTGTTTACTTACTTGACCCCTAAAACAACTCAGCCCACATATACTATTACTACTACTACTACTACTACTACTACAAGTAGTAGTTGTACATATTGTTGCTTTGGTTGTGGCCTGCCATTAAGTTGTTAAGTTATCTATGTCGTATCGGCATTTTGTGCGGTTCTTTGGGAACAAACATTACATTATTTCATTGTATTTTTTGTTGTAAATGCCTTGAAATTAGAAATTGCTCAGTGTATAGACCACAGATACTGACCCAGAGAGTGAGAGTGGGAGAAGGAGAGAGTGAGAGACTTTAGGCTCATAGACCATGCTGACCGCAGTTTGTCTATTTGTCTATTTGTATATCTCTTTCTCTCTGTGTGTGTGTGTGTGTGTGTCTGTGTATGTGTGTCTAAGAGTCTGTTTTCATCTCGTTGTTGTAGCAGTTGTTCGAGTGGTTCAAGACTATTTCTTTTCTTTCCATTGGTCAGCACATAAAATAAGAGCCAGAATGTACGGTAATAAAGTAGAAACGTGCAAAAACTAGAAAAAATGTGGTAAGACCAAATAATAAACAGCGGCAAGTACGAAAAATTCACAAAAGCCTCTAAAGGCTCTGAGTCACTGTCAGTAGGTGGAAAACAAGTAAAAGAATGAAAAACAAAATGAAAGAAAAGAAACAAAAAAAAAAAAAATAGTAGAAACTAAAAACAAAATAGAACAAGAATAAAGCAACATAGAGAAACTGAAACTGAAATAAAAAAAAAAAATAGAAATACGAGCACAAGCTCTCCGAGCAGCAACTACTGCTACTACTACAACTACTATGAGCAACTTTAACTTTGGCTACGTGCAATTTGAGCTGTCAGGTTTTTGTGTGGTTTGCGGCTTTTTGGCCATAAAGTTTTGGCCTGTTGAAGCAAGACATTGCATGACAAAGGGGGCAGTCAAGAATTATAACATAAAAATAAATTAAGAATAATTAATAAATAAAATAAATAAAAATAATAAAAAATTAAATAAATATTTTCTATATTATTATTTTTTTTAATAATTCAAATATTGGTTTACCCTACTTTTAGCCTGCTTAGACTTTAGTGACTAGTTGAGGTGCCGCATTGTCTGTTGCCTTGGTCAGTAGGTAACTACGTTAGTTAAACAGCGCCAAGTGCTGTGAGTCAATTACATGCCATATAAAGGCAATATCTATGCATCACAGATGCAAACAACTGTCGTTGCTTTAATACATTGTTGTATTTGTTGTTGTTGCAAAAGGCAAAGCTTTAAGCTGAGCTAGCATTGTTTCTAGATTTTTTGTTTGGTGTTAGTCTTGAGTTCTCAATGCTGTCAATGCCAATGGAAAATTCCCCATTGCAATTGCATTGGCAATATCTGCATTATGATTGTCACTTCAGTTGCTGATTGAATGGACAGCAATTCATGCGGAAAGCCTCATCTATAGACGGCAGCGCATAAAATACAATTTTCTAGCAGAAAGTCACGCACTTGACTATCAACTTTATATTTTTTTTTCTCTCTCTGTCTTGCTGCCAATAATTCAAACTGTGTATGGTGCATGCAAAAATATGATGCTACGTTGTGGGAGTAAAAAGCTAAAGTTGTAGCTAGAGCTGAAGATAAAACTGAAGCTGCAGGTAAATGACATTGATGGTGTTGAATGGCAGAGAGAAAGAGAAAGAGAGAGCGAGACAAAGAGAGAAAAATAGCTGCAGTTGACAATGCTGTGAACTGAAGTGGAATCAAGTCAAGTCAGCAAAGCGCACTGTTGATATGACAGCTATGGTTGGCGTGGGATTTGAAAAAAAAAAAGAAAAGTGAAGTGAAGTGAATGGGGGGGGGGGGGGGGGGGTAAGGAGCAGCACGATTGAAAGAAACAAAATGAATTTAAAATTTCACAGTCATATCTAATGCAAGACTAGTAGTACAACAGCTGGCACACAGAGCGTATGATTAATGTGTCATTTGTTAATTTACGCAATAAATTTGCCAACATTTGTTGACCGCTGTCAAAAAGTTTTATATGAACAGAAGACTATATACATAATTTTATTCATTTCACGTTGTTAAGACTGTGAATCGTTGTTTAATCTATAAGAAAAACTTTTCGAATGTTCAAGACAAGAAGCCTGCCAAAGAAGCCTGTAGTTCTCTTGGCATTTACATGGGCTTCTCTTCGAGTGGTTTTTAGAAACTAAGAGTGCAAAACATACAGAGAGAGAGAGAGGAAAAGGGAAAAGAAAGTAATGAAAAAGTCTCGGACAGACATAAAAGTTTTTAATTGAATTCTAGAGAAAATGATGAAAATTCAGTTATAAGCTGAAAACTTTAAAATTTTTGGCATGAAATATTTATGTTTTTTTTTTTTGTATTTCTCGCTGCTGAATAAAACTTTTTCTATTTCTTGTCTATTTCGCGAAAATTGGATTTTAAAACATTCATTTCTAATTCTATTTAAATATAATATAATAAAAAAAGAAAAATAAAAATAAAAATAATAATTAAGTTAGTAAAATGTTACGTTTTCTATTGTTTAATGGCTTTTGCATTTTGCACACACATAATAATAACTGAAATTGTCGTGAAAGGTTTCAATTTCAGTTTCTTGCAAAACGAAATGAAAGTCAAACAAAAAGTAACCTCAACTGAGGTTATGTGCACTTTGCATGTCAATCAAGATTGCCAAAACAACAGGCGAAAAATGTTTATGGCATGGGAAATGGAAAATGGTGAAAAGGGGAAAGGGGGGAAACACTGTAACATCACTCTTCGTACTTGTAACACTGGTAACACACGTAACACAGTGAGCATACAGAGTGAACATTGGTAGCTGCTCAGGTTTCTCAGTTAACTTAGTTACTTGACAGTGCTGTTGCCTCTACGCCCTTTACTCTTCTTCTACTAGGTAACTGTACGACATTGAAGCACGTTTTTCATTTATGCGCGTGCTGGCCAACAAAAAGGGCAAACATTTTTGGTCGGTCGACATGCATCGATGAAGAAGTACGACAACGACCACAAGGATGAGGACAAGGACAAGGAATGAGAATGAGAATGAGAACATACTGCAAACTTTGGCCATGGCAGAAGTTATCATCAGCTAGCAATTGGTACACTCAAAAGCAAAAGTTTGACAAGGTGTTGACACGTGATGCAAAACGATACGAACAGCTTCAAAATGAAAATAATTAACTTAAAAGTACTATAAAAAAAAAACACTCCCAATAACTGTTACACAAATATTCAAAAATAAAAAAAAAATAAAAAAAAGGAAAGAAATGCAATGACAAATATGAAACGATTCAATGAGTCTGCATAATTTCTGCTAATTTATGCAATTACATTTAAATGCAATGTGCAATTTACTGTTAAATTTGCACTTGCTCAGTCATAAACACACACACACATACACACATTAAATGAAATCAATTTTATGCTTAAATAATTATTGTTAATAAAATATTTTTCAATAATTACAAAAATCAAATATTATGAAAATGTAAATGCAAATTTATAATAATAAATAATTTGAAATTATTTCACTTTAATTTAAATATTATAAAATCGTAAAGTGAAAATTATAGATAATAACAGATTTATTTTGGCATAGAATATATTAACAATAGTTATTGCATCAACACAATGTAACATTAGTAGCAAGTGGCAAGTGGCAATTCATGCAAAATATTATTTTAAGCTATGTATTAGTTTTTATTTAATTATTGAATATTGTTGCATCATCATGTGCATCTGGCAAAACTTGTGCTGTAAATTTGTTGTGGTTTGTTGCACTTGTTGGTGATTTAATTGTTGCTTTTACTCATAGTGTGTTAGCCTGCTGTTGCGGCATATAGACAACAGCAAAATACAATTGACTTTTCGTAACATACATGTCAACTTTGAGTTTATTGCCATGACAACATTTCTGCGTATGCGTATACATATATGTATGTGTCAGTGTGTGTGTGCTGATTACACAAGAAGTGTAATACAAATACAGAGATACACACATTGTGAGTGTGTCTGCATTTCCGTTGTAAGTGGCAGCGACAATTTTGGCAGCGTTGTCTTTGCTACATGCCACATGCCACATGCTGTTGCTGTCGCTGATGTTGCTTTTGCTGTCGCTGCTGTTGCTGTTTCTGACGTTTTGTCTTTAAATTGCGCAATGTGTGAACTTTTCTAGCGACTTCTGTTGCGGCAATCGTACTTTAGATACTTTGACTTAATTTAGCGGAAGCGTAAACTTTGCACCACATCCAAATGAAGCGCCACGAGTAAAGTTTTCATTTCTCCAACTAGTGTAGCAAAAGTGCATAGAGTGTAAAGTGCAGAGTATGCTTTCAAAATTGGCATTCACGTTGCAGCTAAATGAAGCTATTTAAACAATTGAGCTTGGTTTCAGCTACAGCTTGGTTGCTGCCACAATAATCTTTATGCAGCCATTGCTTTTTTCTCTAGCCAATTTTCTTGGCCAAAAGTCATAAACCTTCTGCATGGTTGCTTGTGGTTGTGACTGTGTGGCCATGGCTATGGCTAAAATCGTTATTTATGTGCGCGCGTGAATTGTATAAAAATGCTGCTTTTAACAGGCAATAAAACTCAAAAAAATAAAAAAAAAAATAAAAAGAAAAAAACAAAAAAAAAAAAATGAAAATGAAAATGTTATAAAAACTCAAAGAGCAAACGGAGGCATTTTGTATGCCTGATTCGCTTGTCTGACATTCACTGCAATAACAGTAACAACAACAGTAGCAGCCTACATTGCGTATGTGTAATATTTGTGTTATACTCGTACGCAAAAAAAAAAACCAAGCCAGTTTTTCCAATGATTGTTTTCAGTATTTAAAATCGTTGAACTTATGGCTAAACTTCCACCGAAAACAACAGCATTGGGATAAATTGCCACGTACACAGAGCTTAGGGAGACTAAACATTGTTATTTTTGTTGTTGCTGTCGTTGTTACTGTTGTTGTTGTTGTTGTTACTGTTGCTATTGTTCTCGTTTAGTAACATTTATCGCCATTTTGACACACACACACACACACACACATATATATACACGTATATATTTGCTTGTGTTATGCGCGCAGACAGGCAACACATGCTTGGCAGCCATTTTCACATTATTTTGTAAACAATTTTAAGTTGAATGGAAAATGTTTATGTTGCTGCTGCTGCTACTGCTGCTACTCCTGCTACTCCTGCTACTCCTGCTGCTGCTGCTCTTGATGCTTTTGGTGCTACTGCTACTATACGTCCCGCCGATGCTCATAGCATGCTGCACCCCTATTTAACTTTTATTATTGTCGATGTTTTTGTTATTTTTTTTTTTATGTTTTTCGCTGCTTTTGCACTTGTCGAGCATCCCATTGCGTCTTTCCCTCTCGCAACGCTGTGCGTGCATTAAAGTCGTATGTGTTATTAAACTTATTGCACTTAAGCGATAAACAAAATGTAAGCAAATCAACAAAGGTTTCATTTACTTTTTTTTTTTATTTTTATTAATAAAAATATTTGTGTAAATAATTAAAAGATTAAAATTTAAAAAAAATTTTATTTTAGCGTAACTTTTAGTTAATGGAATGTTGGTGAATTATTTGCGTAATAAAATGAGCAAATTAATATATTTACATTATAAAAACTGTTGAAAGTATAATTTTTTATTTTTTTCTGCAAAAGACTCTTTAAAAATCATCTGTGGATTATTTAGTGCTATAAATTAAAGCCACAGCAAAACTGATTATTAAAATTCATCTTCGTAATATAAAAAATGAGTACAAAAAAAAAAAAAATACTTTGCTGCCATTTAATATGTTCATTTTAGTTCATGTTCATGTTAATGTTTCTTTTTTTTATTATTTATTTTTTTTTATATATTTTTGCTTGTTGCTATGCGACACGCAACTTATAGTGTCCAATGTGGCGAATACTCAATTTCGTAGCTATTGATTGAAGTGCAGAAAAAAATATATGTTTTTGGTTTCGTTTGGTAATTTTTCTTTTTTTTTTTGAATTATTTTTTAACATTTTGAGCAGCATATTTCATGAATGTTTTTGACATCGCTTCAATTAAATTCATTGAGTTGCCATGCCCAAGTCTGCTATTGGCGCCCATTTATTGATTGCTGATGCATGGCAACATTATTGTTGCATACTTTTTGGCATGCGCTTAATTACATGACTATAACAAGCACCGTGCGTCTGTATGTATGTCTGTGCGTGTTTGTGACGTGTGGTTTTTATGTGTGTGTGCATGTTGGGAAATTATGCACGTTACTTTCACATTTTGCTGCGGCGCTGCTTTGCATAGTGGAAGAAAAAAAAAAGAAAAATAAGCTCGCTCGCATTAATTGAACAATTTTTTAAGCTTAACTTTTTTGCTCATTTTCTAGATTATTATCGCTTTGGGGCTTTTAACTTTTCCTCTTTCCCCCAAAACCCTTAACAGCCATTAGCATGTTACAAACCAAGACACGCGCGCAGCACTTATTAAAAAAAAACGCCCCTTGACTGCAACCTTGCGTGTTTATAATTCACACTTCAGTTTAATGCTCTAACGGCCATAGAATTTCCCGTTTGCATTTTCGAGGTAAACATAAACGAGTTAAGCCGGAGAAATGTGTGTAATGTAACAGCGCAAAAAAAAAAAAAAAAAATGAAGTCATTAAGTGTTGCAGTCTGCATTTTGTGCTGCTTATCAGCAGTTGAAAGTGCAATCGCCTGTTGAATGACAGATAATAATCCAGCAGATCCTGCTACTACTTTCTACTGCTGCTGCTGCTCCTGCTCCTGTGGCTAATTACTGGAACACCCCACATGTGGCACCTACATTTAAATATTAATAATTACTAACAAGAAACTTTCGCCAATGCGTGCTCGCATACATAAATTCCTTCACGATATATTTAAAAATAAATTGTAGAGGTGTTCGACTCAGTCTTTAAATCTGATTAATATTGTAAATAATTCATGCAGTCGCATAATGCATTTAATTTTATACAATGCAAAGAACAATTTTAATTTCAAATATTTTTTTTTTTAATAATTTAATTAAATTTCATTTTTTTTTTTGTCTCTCTACAAATAATTTAAATAGTTTCAGCTTATTAAATTTCAGTTCAATGATTCTAATAAACTTTAACCCTTTTCAAAGGGTTAACAAAACAAAACAAAAAAAAAAAACAAAAAGAACAACAATCGTTTTTAATACAAACAAACTAGGGAATACAATTATTTATGTACATAACTGATGAGTATTTGTGGCAATGCGTGTGTTTGCTTTTTTTTTTTTTTGTTCTATGTAGGGTTAGGGGATGAGGGGAATGGGAATAGCTTGACATTTAGTTGGTTGGGTTATTTGTTAAAGACTAGAAATAAATTCGAAATTTGTTGACAGCTTCAAATTTGTGCCTGCTGGGCTTTTGTCTGTCACGCAGTCAAAATGAGCAACCATAAAAACAAAAAGGTTCCTGCGGCGCTTCATATTTGTTTATTTATTGCCATGAAACCCGCAAAAAAAAAAAAAAACAAATGTAAAAAAAAACATTTCATGTATTTTATTTCTTTTGCATTAATGTAGACAAATGTTTGTTGAGCAGCAGCAGCAGCGTCGACTTTTTACTTCTGCAACATTTGCATATTTTCCTATACTCGTTTTTTTCCCCCGAATTTAATGAAACAATTTAAATAATAAAAGAAAATGCAAAGAATAGAAATGTGTAAAAATAAAATGCTTAAATGTTTAGTGTTGACACACGACAAGTGTTGCACGATGATGACGATGACGACGACGTTGCAATGCCGTCGGCTAAGCAACAGTCATTGTGCCTCATTTGCTGACAGAATTGTGTATATATGTCTATGATCCATTGTTATTGTAAGTTCTATTGTTGCTGTTGTTGTTGCTCAGCTTAGCTCGTTAGGCGGCCATCATGCAAGACTGCAATGCCACGTACAAGTGGCAAACACAAAGGCAGCAGCAACAGCAGAAGCAGCAGCAGCAGCAGCAGCAGCAGCAAGTGTGAAAGGCACTTGAAAAACACGACTAATTGGAGTCGACGCGATGCGACGCGACACAGCGCGTCTCTATACATGTGCCACATGCCACATGCCATACATACATACATATACGTGTATATATTGTAGTGCTTCTAAATTTGTATGCGCAACTTGGTGTTAGGTATAGATGCTTGCATGGTAAGCATATTACGTATGCGCCACGTTGTGCAGCGGGCATCGAAAAATTTATGAGAACCATTGCCAGCACACAACGCAGAGGCCACACACAATTACAAAACTGTCGTCGATTGTTACAAATCAATGTTCATCTATATATATATATATTTATATATATAGATGCCCTTCACTTGCAGCAAGTAACGAGTCATTAGCGACGCTCAGTGCTATTCAACAACAATAGAAGAGCATAAGAAGCAGAAAAACAGCACAACAGAACAGCTGGATAACAGTTGAAAGTAAAATGAAATTGCTGAAGTAGCGCTAATTGCAAAGCAATCGGAGAGAATGTGAAACGCGCACTAAATCACCGCTTCATGCCACAATAGAATACAAAGGATACTGACTGCAAATGGCACACACACACACACACATATACATAGATGCCTTAAGGACCTAACATTCCACACGGGAACTTAGTATAGTATAGAAAACTACACATCAGCTTAGCTCAGCAGTAACTGGCAATGTCGTTGCTGTCGTTGCTGTCGTTGGTCCATTGGGAGTTGGACATGGGACATGGGACATAGGATATGGGATATGGCACACGCGGTATACGGGCAACTGATGAAGGTCAATATGCTTACACTTAGCCTGATTTTCTTACGCTTTTGTGTTGTATTTTGTGGAGAGGGGGTTGTGTTTTATTGAGAAATACATAAAATTGCGCTTGAACCTTTTGTTAACAGGAGCAGAGCAGCACACCTTTGGTTTCTTAGGGTCTACGTGTTATTCTCTTTGCCATTTACTGTCCCGTGTCCTTTTTCTTTTTTTGAGATGGGGAAGGTATGTAGGTAGGTGAGCGAGGTAAGAGGTTTGCCTTTCATTTCGCATGCTTAACTATTTATGAGCTAGCAATCCCTGGAACGCAGTGCGTCTTTATTTGTGCTGCTACTTTGCTGCCTTCGGGGCGTTAAATTGACTTGGCTTAGGCTCATACTAATGCCACAATATACATACACACAAACATACAAAAAGACACTTCAACACACACATACACACACACAAATACACATGTACACGTGGGACTTACGCATGGACGCACCTGGTCTGAGTTGTTGCTTGAGCTTTTAGGATGCTGCTGCTATGTGCCGATACTGCGATACTGCGATGCTGGGATACTGGGCTGTGCTGTTAGACAATTTAAGAGATTGTAACTTGAGCACTTTGAACTTTAAGCAGTGTGCAGCATGCTGCAAAAAAAAAAAAAAACTTTAAGGACTATAATAAAAAAGAAAACTGGCTACATTTGTAAAACGCGACTAAAACACAAAACTTTGACTGTGTAATTTCTTAAATAAAATTTAGTGTTTGTCGCTAATTTTGCAGTTTTACTTGCTGAGCTGCTTGCCGGCCTGCTTGCCTGCTTGCCGTTTTTGGCCAAAAAGTTTAGTGGCAGCCAGTTTAACGGTACATAAGCCAAATGCTTAGCCTTTTTATCTCCATCGTCTGTGCCATAAATAAGCCTAGATTGCTGACAAAAAAAATAGAAAAAATAAAATAGAAGCGCATACAGCAAACTTAGACCTCAGCATAGTCTCTAAGTAGCTACAACACTCTGGGGAGCAATTACCCCACCGGGCATCTATTCAGGTAACAAGTTGGGTTTTGACCTCGAATGTTGAAACCAAGCCGGAATATGCTATCCTCTGTTGCTATAGACCAAAAATTAAGTTATATTTGGCCGACACGAAAAAGTTGGGCCAAAGAAAAAAAAAAATACCTTGCTTTGCCATATGTTTCACTAATGGCCGCGCACATTGCGGTCATTAGGAGAGTCTGTTGCAGATGCTGCACAGGTGGGCGTTGTAAGTTTTGGGCGTTAGGCCAATATTGCTAAGTTGACGGTTGCTCAAAGTCAAACTATGGATTTTTTTGGCAGTTGCCCAAAATTATATTTGGCCACAAACACATACTTGAGAGTTTTATGAAGCATTTCCGACAACTTTTCAATATGTCAACGTTTTGAGGCCTAAAACTTTAACAAGCTAAACAACAAAAAAACAAAAAAAAATAAATAAAATTAAAGTTAAGCATAAATATATTTTAACATAACAATATTGCAAAATTCTAATGGAATTTTAGTGTTATCTTGAATATTATTTGGATTTTCAATTAAGCTTTTGCAAAAACAATCTCAAAATAATAATAATATGTATGACAATAATATTAAGAGCATTAAATGCATTGAACCATAAATTGTTCAAGTTAAATACATTTATTTTATTCTCTTGCACTTTGCAGTGGCATTTGCATTTGCATTTGCATTTTGTTTGTGGCTAATTCATATTTTAGCAATTAGTAAAACACTAAACAATTTATCTAGTCAAATTTTACTTGTACATTTAAATTGTTGAAATTGATGAAAATTGAAGTTCCGACAATGGAATTTTGTGGGTGGAAAATTGCAAAAGGGTTGTGAATGTATTTATAACTGTGTGAGTGACTCTTGCATAAGCTTAGATTTCAACGACTAATACAAACATAATAACAATTATGCAAAGCAACAATAGCAGCAGTAGCAGCAGTAGCCGCAGAGGTAGCTGGCTTAAGGGAAACACCTGAAATTACAAACTAAAGTGAGCTGCAAGTAGCAGCTGCATCTATATATGCTGAGATAGTGCAAATTGCTTGAGTTTGTTTGCTCAACTGTATGTTGATACTCTCTATCTCTCACACTCTCTTATAGTGCCACTGTATGTGTGTCTATTTACTTAAGCAAGCAAATTATGCTAGCCACTCACGTATACGAAAATAACCTCAACATTGCCTTGAGGCACAAAGAGTATTGGAGAGTGTGGCAAGTGTAACTGGTGTCTGCTGATTATTACTAGGTTTTGTTTAAATTGCAAATGAGCTTGCGTAGCTTTTCATTTTGTAATCAAAGTTTTAGCCAGTCAATTGGTTAGCCAGTTATCAAAGTCAAAGTCAAAGTATCCTCGTCAACAACATGACAAAGTTTGTTCAACTCATTTGTGATTGCATATCCTTGTGCAACATATATACATAGATAAGTTTCTGTGTAGTTTTAATTAAATGTTATCCTATTATATATCTACACACACTCACACACAGATACACATACATAGACATACATTGATACGCATTGATATTTGCAGACATTGCAATTACTATGCTGAGTGTAAATCAAGTTATCCTTTTGGTATTCATTGATCCAATGCATTATAAATCAAAGGCATTAATCATGCAATACAAATGCAAATCCTTTAAAAGCGAAATTTTCTAACAAAATCTTTTGTCATTGTCCTTTTGTATAATATCTGTCGCTTGAGCCAAATATTAGCACACTTGAGCTGCCGACAAAGCTAGAAATAAAATGGAAAATGCCAAGAATAAGGAAAACCCAAAGCACAAAGCACAAAGTAGAAAATTATGCAAACGAGCCACTCTGACAAACACACCAAAAAAAAAAAAAAAAACGAGAGAGAAAAAAAAAATTGGGACAACAAGAGCTAATATCACAGAGTGAACCACAAAAGAAACGAGCCTAAAAAACAAAGGCCAACGACAAAGACAAAGACATTAAAGTGCTTGACTTTGAATACTATGTAAATTTTATAGGTCCACCTTTTTTTCTACCAAACAATGAACACGCTCAAAGAAAAAAAAAGCAAAAGTAAAAGAAAAGAGAAAAAAAAGGAGAGAAATCTTTCTAAAAAAGAAAAAAGGAAAAAAGTAAAATAATATACAATCTGCTCATTGCTATATATGTATCTGACCTTTTCAGTCAGTCGACTAGCGCTAATTATGATATATGATGGCAAACGAAGGCATTCAACGGTAACCTATAAAAATATATATGGTATATAAATTGATATTAATTGCGCAACCCAAACACAAATCACCATTGCCTGGGAAATTATTTGTCTAATTGTTTTTCTCCATTATTATTATAAGTATTATTATTGCCTTTGGCTTAACGTATTTTGTGCAACGTCATTGAAATTTAAGTTTCTACGGGGCTTGCCAACTAGAAAGCGCAAATAAGCATTTAATTGCCCAATCGCAATGAATATAATCCCAGTCCCACTGCCAGTCATACTCACAGTCGCAGTCGCAGTTCCCCAAATCCCAGTTACATTAATCCCTCAACATTATGGGAAAACTAGTCGGTTAGGTGTTGCTCATAAATAACAAGGGGATAAATATATGACTACATTTTGGGTATACAAGACTATACAAGACTATAAGACTCTATGCCTATGGTAATACAGCAACTTAACTTCTTCATTTAGCATACAACAACAATGTATAAACTGAAGAAGTTACGTACATGTCTTTGCTTTAGAACATTGATTGATTACTTTGTTAGAGTTGCAAGTTCGTGTTGCTGTAGTCACAGATTAATTCAACATTTCACTGTCATCGTCAGTTTATGTCAACATTTTTGAACATTACGAAGTATAAAATAGTTTAGTAGACGTATCTGCATTACTCTGCACTAGCATAGCATAAATATAGCATAGTGCACTCGTCCGATTATTTATGTTTAGTGCTGGATGCAAGCATGAGTGGAGGGAGATGTAGAGATTTTAAGGACAGACGTAAAGGGAATTGCGGCATGGCAATTTATTTGAAACCACATAAAATAAGCGGAGAGTAAAAATGTAGCCGCTGTGTTGCTTTTGCTTACTGCTTACTGCTTCTGGTGTTGCCTTGGCCTGGCTAATGAACAAACAGAACGGATGATGAAAAACCACAGTAAACAAGAGCCAAGCGCAGTGCTAGCAAATAGTTCAGTTTGAGCGAAAGGACTTTACACGTAAACAGGCGCGTTGCATAAGCAAAAATGAGTAACAACAACAAGCAACGTTAACGGCAAACAGTAATAAAAACAAACTGCACAACGAACGCAACGATAGGAACTGACAACTGGCAACGAGCCATGGCAATGGGTCGAGCTATATGCAATGGCAACATTATAAACTTGAATAAAAATATTTGCTAGTCGTCAAGAGTAGCTTGGGTATCCTGCAGCTGGACAAAGTGACAAGGATGAGATGATGGTAACTATGATGATGATGAAGATGAAATGCGCCACTTAATGTACTGGCATTTACTTTGGCGCACAAAAGTATGCTACACTTTTTTATTATTTCGCTTTCGGTTTGTTTGCAGCAACTGATTAAAGTTGATTTTTTGTAATTTGTTGCTTTTTCAGCTTCTGTGTTGCCTTTGCAGCATGCAGCTTGCAGCTTGATGCTGCAGTCTTTGATGTTGTTTCTTTTTTTTTTTAACGTCGTCGTTGTTTTTGATTTTGTTGGTTTAAGCAGTTTGTCTCCCTTCATCTTAAGTAGCACAATTTTGTGGCGCTGAAGTGTTTTACCTGCGCTTCGTGGTCGTGTCGTCATCTTCATAACGCAACATTGCTCAAGCGTGTGCCAAGATGCAACTGAGTGAAAAAACCACAGCTGGCAACTGGGAATACTGCGAGTACCATCTTCATAGAGTGTGAGAGAGAAAGCGAATGAAAAAGGAAGCAAGAGGAAATGAAAGTGCCAAATTGTGAACTTTGCTCCATGCAACAGCTACTCACACTGCCAGAACTGGCGCATGTATGCCGCGAATTAATCTTAATTGAAATTCCATACCGCATAAGTCTTGCCTTTCCTCTCCTTTTGCCATATGCTTCGGTTTACATTCGTATGTATGTTTGGTGTACAGGGAGCGGCAAAGAGTTCGCCATGAAATAAGAATGAAAATTAAAATGCGCACTCACACGAATGCACAGGCAAGTCCTTGCCAAATACGACTGAGCCTGCTGCATATCCTGAAGCACATGCTTTCACATTCTCCATTCCCTCCCACGTTCCCCATCACAGCAATATTCCTCATAGACCCAACGCTCCCCTCATATCGTTATAAGTATTAAAAGATATTTGCGCCGCATCAAATTTCATTTTTGCACATTTCCTTTCATGCACGGCAAAGAGCAGAATGTTGTTGGCCACCCAGCGCATACTCACCGGAAAAAAGCTGAGTTTATTTTTCATTAAAAAGAATTAAAATCCTACACAGCAAACACACTCACCGTCGTGTGCATTTTCTTTCTCTTTCCATCTACAAACAATTAGACGGCATGCTAATTGTTTCACAAGGCATTCGCACTTCGTCGCTTCTCAAGCACAGTAGAACGCCCAACAGTCATACCCTTTACCGCTTTGCCTTCTATACTCCACCTATAGTCTGTGGCCCATGCAGCTTAAATTGAAATTTAATGCTATACCATAATCCATGGGATCGAGCTGTACACATGTTAAACACATTTTTGCCTCAACTTTCTGGTTTACTTTCCATTCTTAACAGCTCGAAAGCTTTTAGCTAAAAAAAAAAATCATTGTGCCATACTATCTGCCATATGGCAGAGATAGAGCTGCAATGTTGCTACTGCTGTTACTGCTGCTCTCCTTGGGAATTCTACCTGCACATTCTAATTTGTATGCAAATCAAAATCAATAGGATTAACTAAGTTACATGGTTTGAGGGCCACCGCAGTTGCCAGCCTTTGCCTCTGTTGTTGTTTCAAAAATTGTTTTTAAACAATATATTTCATTGCATGCAACTCGTGCCACACTCTCTCTCTAGGCGTTTGTATGTGTGGGAGTATGTAGCTCAACTGTGGATAGCTGCTGGCTTATCTGTAAACCTTTTACACTTCCAGAGATAAGCAACAGTTTATGTTATGCAGCTTGCAGCTGAAGTTTATAAACTCTTTGGCTGATTTTATGGGGCCATTTGTGAACACTTCAAATAAATGTAAGAAAAACTTTAAGCAAATTGTAAAATAAATAAAATAAAATAAAATAAAGTAAAAGAAATAAATGAGAAAAAAATTATACATTATAGTAAAATTATATTAATTATAGTAAAAAAAATAATATATAATAAAAAAAATATATTTAGCAATAAACAATCAAAAAAATATAATAGAAAATAATTGAATTTTTTTCGAGTGCAAATTCACTTAAAGATTCAGATATTCTCTCAGAAAAATATTTCATTTTATTAAAAAAACAATCAATTTGTGGCAAACATGAAAACTGCTCAAAAATCATACTCAATATTTTTAACAATCGCTGCCGTTATGAATATATTCACATTGTATCTTTATATCTGTACTCCGCTCCTGTACAGTGCATACACCTTGGCTAAGGGAATATCTGCAAAATTCGCATATGCGAATGTGTAAAAAAAAAAGAATGAATAACATAAAGTTCATGAAATACTTTGTATGCCCTTTTGTGGCTTTCATTTCACCAATGGCCCTGAAGTAAATGTTGCCTGACAGTTGCGCAATAGCGCAGCCATAATCCTACAGCTTATACATATATGGCATGTGAGCATATATTTTTGTATTATCCGGCTAGACATTACCAACACCAACACCAGCATTGCAGTGCTCAGTAGTCTGTGTGGCGCGACATCATCGACATAATCTTTGCGAAATGCATAGCACACTAACATCATCAACAGCAACAGTTGCAACAGTTCGTTAATTTGGTTACTATGGTGATATCATATATGATATTCATGCCATGCCACAGCTGAGTGTAAAATGAAATGCAATATGCGTCTATTTCGTTATTAGTGCAGTGCAACATCAAAATCAACATAGCTGAAAAATGTAACCATAGTAACCAAAGTAACATGTATTTTCTAACAAGCTTTTAAAATAATTACTGTTTTTAAATTTACCAACATTAATTGCTAAATATAGTCGTGTGTGTGTGTGTGTGATGCTTGCAGCTTTAACTTGTATAAAACACTTTTACTAATTTCATTAATTGTTTGCTTAGTTCGTTTCATAGACATAGCCAACGGCATGGCATGAAATAGCGTGGTGTAGCATGGTATGGCGCATCGTTTTGCTTACAAGTGGCACATTTAATTAGCCTAATAAAGTAATTCTGGCGGCGAGTGTAGAGTGTAAATGAAACGCAGCAGCAGTAGCAGTAGCAGTAGCAGTAGCAGTAGTAGTAGTAGTAGTAGCAGCAGCAGCAGTGTGGATCTTTCTCTAGTGGTTGCTAATAAAACTGTTATAATGAGTTGGCTGTAACGAGCGGCAATTGGGGCTGGTTAAAGACACACACACACGTACACACACGTATATATACTTTGCCATAGTTCGTGTCGACTTCAATAAAATGAAATAGAATTATCTTGCTCTCTAAATGTTTTGTATGCTTGTCTGTCCTTGTCAGTATATGTATATATGTGTGTGTGTGTAGGTGTATATTTGTGTTAATGAGATTTACTTTGGTTTGACGTAGTATACTATGTGCTATACGCTGTGCGTGCAATTTAATACTAATAATTGTAATTCGTTCTGTTCAATGGCTGCGCCTTTTGGGTATGCAACATATTTTCACACACTGCAAAGTGCCGTAAATCCATTTTAATTAATTTCATAAATCAAGCGCAATGCATTTATTTATGCAAATAAATCATGTAATTAACATACATATAGACGCGCGCCTCGAACCTGCTGCCATTACATCAGTGTCAGAGTTGTTGCGACCTACGCGACGCAACATATGAAGCTCAAACTGTGCAATGGCAATGGCAGCAAAAACGACAACAACAACAATAACAACAACAACTGTGAGGCTACAACAAATGGCAACTGGTTGCGGCGGTGGCCATGATAAACAAGATATTAACGACTTAATTTACTGCAGCTCATGTATATATATGTGAGTGTGTGTGTGTGTGTGTGTATGTATTCTGTGTGTGGCCATAAAATGCAGGCAGGCAACATAAATATAAAATGTTAAATAAATAAACCATGCAATCGAAAAAAGTCGAACCACCAAAAAAAAAAAAAAAAAACGAAACAAAAACAAATAGAAAGAAGAAAATATAAGTGAGAAGTACAGTCGAGTAAGCTCGAGTTACTCTACGATTAAGTATATACAGTTTATCAATACTCTAGATTTAGATTATATTTTGATATACTTCAACTTTCTTATTTTTTTTTTTTTTGCATGGCATTGAAAGCTGTCAATTTATTTGATTTGTGCTTTGCTTTTGACATATGTATGTGACAAATTTTCTTTGTCATTGATTGAAAATATTTGAGATTATTAACAAAACAAATTGACATTTCTATGATATCAATCAATTAAATGAGATTTGATATTTCATGTACACAAATAATAAATAAATTATTATTATTGTTATACAATATTTCTCAGCAAACTTATATGCCTTATACTGTTGTAGCGCATATAGCACATTAAATTATACATCTCTTGTGTGAAATTGAAAGCGCTTTTCTTTTGACCTACTCCTCGAACCTCTTCTACAACCTTCGCTCCTCTGTGTATGAAAAAAAACCGCCAATTTTTCAATAAAGTGCAATAAATGTTTATCCATTTATAAGCTTAATGTGCTACCATATGCATGAGATCAAGGTTTCTTATATATACGATGTATGTGTATTTTATTTTATATTTATTATTAATACAAGTTAAAGAATTTTTTTTTATTTTATAAAAAATTTTAATAATTGAAAGAAATTTAAACTTAAAAATTGTTTATATAAATTTTCTCTTTTTGTATAAAATTATTTACAGAGTATTTGCATAGTCAAGCATTTTTAGCATAGTCCGACATAAGTATAACACTTTTATTAATAGCAACTGACGCGGTTGGTCGACCGCATACTTTTCCGCCCCCAACAGTGTATTTAAGTAAGAAAACCAAGTTATATATGCATGTGTATGTGTGTGTGCAGTCATGGGAATACAAAAAGTTTTCACATATATGAATGTAGATGTGTGTTCTCTGAGTGTGTGAGTGCATTAATCAGTTGTAAACAGCGTAAGCCTTTTGGTAATTAAATTTACTGATAATTGCACAATTCGCAACAAATGTTCTGACAGATTATTAATTACATTCCCTCAGTAAAGTAACGATATTGCTCGATATTTTCATGGACTTGCAATGTATTATACTCGTATATTGCTTGCATAGTAACAAAAAAAAAATGTAATGAAAGTGTTGAAAAATTTGAATTGCAATTTTGCTTTAAATAGTGCTAATATATATAGTTGAATCAGTGCTATATATAAATTAATTCTACTTTTATTTTATGCATTTGCAATATTTTCTTTCTCTTTCTCTTAGCATTTTCACTGATGATAATTCAAGCTAATTGTTTAGACTGTTAAAAGGCCAAGAAACTAAATCACTTGGAAACCAAAGTCAAAGACATCGTCTGGCCTTTTACTTGATTAGAAATTTAATTAGTCTTTTGCTAGCTCGCTGTCATCCTAAGAAATTATAATTGCACTTACTTCGTCTGCGGAAATATACAAAAACATATATAAACACACATATACATATACACATACACATAATATATGTAAACGTGTTCAACTGAGGCGGAGGGCAAAAAATAATCTGCTGCTAAAAGCCACAGAGACCAATATGAGCATACCGCTGGTAGATAGTAGGCTGAGGAGGGGGTGGAGAAAGTAAGTAATAGGGAAAGGGTTGTATAAAAGAAATTGTATGTAATTTGAACGCCTTTGCAGTTGGCTAACTGCCGGGCAAGAAAATAAAAACGCCCATGTGAGGCAGAAAGCCAACGACCTGAAGAAGGCAACAAAAAAAAAAATGAAAATAAAAATAAAAATGAGAAAAAAAAAATGTAAGAAACATAAACGTGGTCTGCTGCTTCAAAGGACTTTCAGCACAGGGACGATCACCACAGCAGTAAAAAAGCAATGTGTATGTGTATGTTAAAGTGTCTGCATGTGTGTGTGTGTGTTTGTGTGTGTGAGAGCATGTTGCTGTTTGCCAGCAGCTTAAAAAGTTGGGTGTGTGTCTGTATGTGTGTAATGTGTAGACATTTACACGCATCCTGCCGACTGCCTGACTATTCTATTCCGCCTGCCACCCAAACTCGAAGTTGTGTGTGTGTACTTGTGCCTCATATGCAGTACAGACGCGCCCAGCTTTTAAGTATTATATTGCGCAGCCAGGCAAGCCAACATGAAGAGGGGATGGCAAGGGTCTGGTAGAGTACCGACTACCGACTACCAACTGGTGGCAATGCAGGCAGGTACAAAATGCTAGACAAAAAAGATGAGCACGCCTCCAGGATGTTGCAGCAGGCGTTGCTTGTGTGCCAGCTAACCGAGTAGGTGGAGAATATTTAATATGATTATGCTGAAGTAAATTGCTTGCAACAAAAAGTTGCATGTGCAGGCAGACATAGAAGAACAGCAGCTGCCTTCCAACTTTTGAGCTTTGTTTATATTTTGAGCAATTCACGCAGTTCATTGACTTTAAGTTTCAACACTTTTAAAGCTATTAGCAAAATGTCAGCTCTAAGCAGTTAATGCCTTCAACTATCATTTAGAAAATTTACATTTACACTTATAGACACTTTTAGTTACATGCAAGTTTGTAGACAGTTCTTGATGCTTTGTTTCATTCATATTATAACATGTCTCTTAAC
This sequence comes from Zaprionus obscuricornis, assembly GCA_037044475.1. Taxonomy (NCBI): domain Eukaryota; kingdom Metazoa; phylum Arthropoda; class Insecta; order Diptera; family Drosophilidae; genus Zaprionus; species Zaprionus obscuricornis. The sequence goes on along the minus strand of JBAMBR010003252.1, from coordinate 11,543 downwards.
AGTTTTATGTCGTTTAACCTTTAAGGGAAGTTTCAGATATATTATTATTCAGATATATTAATAAAAATTATTAAGATTATTATAAATAAATATTATTAAAATTATTATTATTAAAATATTTCATATTTCCAATTATATTATTGTTAAGTAATTATTAAATATTACAATTATATTTGTATTTTATTAATTTTATTTATTTATTTATTATAATAATTATTATTAAATATTACTAAATATTTTAAAGATTATTATTATTAAATATTATTAATTATATTATATTTATAATAATTATATTTATTTTTATTTATATAATATTTGTTAAACATATTATTATTAAAAATTATTAAACATTATTAAATATTAATTAATATTATTAAAGATTTTTTTATATTATTATAAAGTATTACGATTATTATTATTAAAATTATAAAATTATTATTATTAAAATATTACTTCATATTATATTTAAAATAATTTACTATTTAATATTTTTATAATTATTCAATATTATAATTCTATTTATATTTTAATTGTATTTTATTTATTAATATGATTATTATTAAATATTACTAAATATTATTAAAATTATTATTTTTATATATTATTAAAATTATTATTTTTAAATATTATTAAAATTATTACTCTTAAATATTATTAAAATTATTATTATTAAATATTATTAAAATTATTAAATATATTAAAATATTTATATTTTTTGCTAAGTAACTTCCTCTACTTCTTTTATTTTACTTTCTAGTTTTCTAAAGTTTTCATACTTGCAATGCATAAAGCATAATTGAAGCAGTAAAATATATTTTTATTATTTCAAAATTTTATTATTATATATTGCCATCAAATTCACAGGGTGTTCAATTATGTTCAATAATATTTGTTTACAAACTTGATTAGCCGTTCAATTTGTTCAATTTTAGCCATAAAAGATATTGTTTAACTAAATAATGTTAATATAATATAAACTGCCTTTCATATGGTAAAACGCAGCAAATTCTTTGTGTTGCACCCAGTATGTGGCATAGCAAAACTATGAATTTGCATACTCCAACCAATATTTGACTGCATTTGAATAGTGTCAGCCACATATATACACACACACACACAGAGGCTGCAAAGACATACAGACATACGCACACAATGACTATGGTAAATAGTAGAAACAAAAACACAAATATAGAGCTGCAATTGGCGTTTGTTGCACTCAGAAGCCGCAACATGGAGTTGCAATGGTAACGAGTGGGAGGGGGGGGGGAGTGTACTGGTGTCTGTTGCTGCTGTGGCAGCCACAGTGGCAGTCAGTGTGTTGATGTTGTTTTATAGTATTTTGCTGCTTGCCACCACAATAATCGCTGCCTTTTGCCATTGTTAGAAACTCGCACAAATTATGCACGTAGTTATTGCAGCACAAAACACACTCCAATACACACACACACATATATATATATATATATATATATATATATGTATATATGCACTGAATACTCATAAGCGAGCACATATTAAATGCATAAAATGACGCCATTTTGTTTTTGTTTTTTCGTATTTTTATTTTTTAAATGAGCAATTTAACGGTAGAAATACAGTTGCTGCTATTGTCATCTCCATTTTCATTTGCAGCTCCATTTCCATTTTCAGTTTTCATTTTCATTTTCGTTTCCATTTCCATTTTCATTTCCATTTGTTTTTTGTTAAATTGAAACCAGAAAATGCCAACTTCAATTCAACAAGTTTTCATTTCAATTCATTTCACATTGCTGTCGTTGTCGTTTTTTTTGTTGTTGTTATTGTTGTTGTTGTTGTTGTTGGGCCAATTGGCTTAAAGCAACACGTAAACAAATATTTAATTATTCAAATTCATTTAATTAGTGGTAATTTGAGGTGAACTCTATAATCAATATTGCACAGAAAATTGATAAAAGAAAATAGAAAAAAAAAACTAACTATGAGTAATATTCAAATATTATATTTCCATGAACTATTATGCTCTTCACACTAAACAATGCACAAAATATACAAATGTTGTATATGCGTGTGTGTGTGAATGTGTATGTGAATGTGTTGATTATTTAAATAATTGGCATGCGTAATAATAAAAGAGAGAAAAGCAAAAATATCTTCAGCCTACCGAAGATTTCATACTCTTGCAAATATATAACGAAAATTTTTTATTAATATAAATCCTAATATTCGACTGATCTTTGTCATGATAGCTAATGATATATTGATCAGATTTGCATATCAAGATTATGTATATATATATATATATACAGTTGAGTCGCGATAATTCGTATCCCGTTTATTCGAAATTCTCTATAATTCGTAAACATTTCTGTTCCCCTGAAAAGAAATTCAATAAATAATTTGAAAATAATTCGAAATACTCCATAATTCGTAAAAAATAAGATCCCTGTGCCATTTCGAATTATCGAGACTCGACTGTATATATATATTTTATATAAGGCCTGTAACGTTTTCCTTTACGCTTTAAAATGAATATAACCTTGGCAAGAGTAGAAAAATACATTGTTAGACAATTGCATTTTTAAGCTTGCATGCGAAAAGTTTATTCAGGTATCATGAAAATAAACAGTACTTGAAACTGGTTTAAAGTTAAACAAGGCAAACTCTTTTGATATGTAAAATTATTAAATAATTTTCAACATTTATTTATTTTTTTTTTTTGCTATATTTAATTAGTTCAACAAATTATCAAATGATACGCAATGTTTGTATTATCAAAAAATTTACAAAAAAAAAAAAATAAATAAAAATTATTGTATTTATTTCAACTAGCGGCAAATCAAGCTGCCACATTTTACCAGCCGCCATAGCAATAATTATATTACCCGTCGCATTTGAATGAAATTTTATTAAAATAAAAAATATATATATATATATATATACATACATATTTATTTTTTTTTTATCACAGAATTTGTAAACGGATTTTGCGGAATTTTTACAGACATTCGCTTGATGACGACACATTGCAAAAATATTGGTCAAAAATTGTGAATAAAATATTCAATTAAATTCGTAGCGAATATTCAGGTTTGTCAGAGTGCTGCAAAGGAATATGTGATAAGCAAAATGACAGCCGATGAATACCGTAAAAATAAATAATTAATTGCATAAGTGCAAATGCGCAAAAAATATTGATAAAAACTATAAAAACGTATGACTTGAAACTACTTTGGAAAAAAAATACCAAAAATAAAAATAATTTAAAAAAAATTTAAAAAATGCATCTGAATTTTATTAAAAATTCTTTGAATATATTTGATGATTTATTAGTTTCAAATCTTAGCAAAAAAAAAATTTTGATATTGCATATTGATGAAAATATTAAATAGAAAGAGAAAAAAATATAATAAAAGTTTTTAATTGAAATTTCTTATTAAGTGAAGAGTTATTTGTAAAAATAAATAAATTTACAGGGTATGTTAATGTAAAAATTTTAGGCATTTAAAGTCAATTAAGTTGTCGACTGCAATCAAATCACAAAGTGCAATTATTATAAATGACCATTGGCTGATTTAATTGCATCTATTTATATAAGCCAGATATGCGAATCAATTATCTGCGGTTTGTCTGCCACTTTGGCACTTTGGCATTTTTCTGTTACAAATTTTTCTCATTGCGGTCGATATTCGCATTCGCATTCGCATTCGCATTCGCATTCACTGCAGTATCGCATATAGTACAATATTTTACTAGTAGTAGTAGTAGTAGTAGTAGTAGTATGTGTGTAATACTTATATGAATGGATAAAAGCTAACCGCAGATGTCAAACATAGAGATATGATAAATTGAGTTAGACGGTAAAATTGTTGTTCCCATTGTGGTTTGGTTTGGATAACCAGAATTAGGCTTGATCCAAAGAAACCAATGATTTTTGGCATTAATTAAACAATTATCCGGTTGACGGCATGACAACATGAAAAGAAGTCACAACTGTTGTTTACGTCACTTTGTCATTTCGTGCCAAAATCCGGCATCCATTAGGATCCTTTAGCTTTTTTGTTGTCTTGTTGTTGTTGTTGTTGATTTCATTTTTTTTTTTTTGTACTGTTTGCCACTAACAAAGGTAACCGAAAATAAATGGAAGCCAACATGACACAGACAGTGGCTACAAAAACAATTACAGCCTTTTTTTTCAGGTATACACTAATACAGAGAGAGAGAGAGAGAGAGACACACACACACACACAGGCGCAGATATATAGATACAGATACACAAGAGATGTAACCATGAGACTGACACAGCTGACGTACATGGCACAGGTCTGACATCATGCCAGGCTCTCTCTCTCTCTCTCTCGATTCTCCTTTACTCTCGAACAGTAGTCATTGACTGTCGCACCTGCATAGATCACGCCCCTATATCCAATGTGTTCTCATTGTCGTTGTCGTTGTCATTCTCATTCACGTTGTTCGTCCATTTTGTTTGTAATCTGCTTAAAATGCAAAGTTAACAGTTTGTTCGATTGGCTGTTGGCCAACAAAAAAAAAACAAGATACATGAAATAAAAATAAAGTGGGATTGATTTTTCAATATCAGCACAGCAGACAAAGAACTTTTGCGAATTACCCAAAAAAAAAAAAAATCATTTTGAAAAGTCACAAAATTCTCGAGACTAAACCAGAGACTAAAGTGCTGCCTTAAAAGTTAATCGAATATTTTAAAGCAACTCTCTGTGTAAATATATTTAAGCTGAAAACCAAAATGTTTTCATTTTTTTTTAATGAATTATATAAAATACTGGAAAAAAAAGAGAACTGATTAAATTGAAACTGACTTTGAATGAAGTTAATTTCGACAGAGACAGATATATAACATGATATCGACAGTTGTTTTTCATATAAATATACATACATATATATATAGTATATACAGTTAGTTTCTTCTGCTGATATGTTGTAAAACTTTTGGGTTAAAATTCATTTGCAACTTACATAGAAAATCCATAAAGTGAAAATGCAAAATATTCATGAGTTGTAATGAATGTAAATGCGATTTTCTGATATATTTTTATAATCTGTGTATATTTTTCTTCATTTTGTTGTCGTTTTTTTTTTTTTTTTTTTTTGTATAATTATTATAATTAATTTTACTGATTCCTCCCTTAATATGGTTAACAGTTTTTACAGCTTCATAGCAGAAAGTCTAATTGGCTTATGTGGCAGACAGTTTAATGTTGATTTTCACTTATATTCTGATTGCGTCATTCTTGTTGTTCTTGTTGTCTGCTTAACAGTTGTTATTATTCTTCTTGTTATTGTTGTTGTTGTCCTGAATTGTGAAAAACATAAAAACGCATTTGGCCACACACACTCGACACTCTGACGCTCTTCATCTCAAATCTGAATCTCAATGCTTTGTGCTTTGCCAGCTTGTTCTGTTTGAGCTTTTTGAGCTGCTGAGTGGTAAAGCTGAGTGCTCAGCATTTTGGCCAAGAGGCACTTTGCTTGCGGCCACAAGTCAATTGCACAGCATACACAAGCACAACTACACACACACACACACACATACAGTTGAACAGTTGTGAGTCTATAGATGGCAATGATTGCAGCAACGCATGACGCGTATATACAGCAAAGCAGAGTAGTGGCACAAGCACAACGCAAGCTCTTTGCGACAAAACGCGGCGTATGAGTGATTTTACTCACAGTCAAGAAATGCAAATGTCGAAACGTTAGAAAACGAATCAGCGTCACAACGAGGCTGAAAGCCAAAGACAGAACGAGAAAGAGACACAGCGCGAGAAAGAGAGATAGAGAGAGTGAGAAAGGCAGAGAGTAAAAAGCGACAGTCAAGTAGCGTAAGGAAAACGTTTCGACCGCATTTCGTGGCTTGTTAATTTGATTTCTTGTCAAAGCTTGCGACGGGCACAGACGTCAAACGGCAAAAAAAAAAAAAAAAGAAAACTTGTCACCTGATACCCCGCTTTGTCACACTTTTGACTTTGTCTGTCTGTCTTTGGCAGGCTGCCGTTGACGTGACAATTTCACACGCGTACACCTACACACAAACACAGAGACACTGACACACATATATATATATACTCACCTCTGCTCACAACTTACATAAATAAACAATGGCAGAACAGCAGCAGAACAGAGCAGAGCAGAGCAGCACAGACAGACAGGCTGAGGTACTAGGTAGCTGTGACAAGCAGCATACAGTCTGACACGTCTGTGTCTCTGCTCTGTTCTGCTGCTGTTCTGCCATTGTTTATTTATGTAAGTTGTGAGCAGAGGTGAGTATGCATATATATGTGTGTCAGTGTCTCTGTGTGTTTGTGTGTAGGTGTACGCGTGTGAAATTCTCACGTCAACGGCAGCCTGCCAAAGACAGACAGACAAAGTCAAAAGTGTGACAAAGCGGGGTATCAGGTGACAAGTTTTCTTTTTTTTTTTTTTTTGCCGTTTGACGTCTGTGCCCGTCGCAAGCTTTGACAAGAAATCAAATTAACAAGCCACGAAATGCGGTCGAAACGTTTTCCTTACGCTACTTGACTGTCGCTTTTTACTCTCTGCCTTTCTCACTCTCTCTATCTCTCTTTCTCGCGCTGTGTCTCTTTCTCGTTCTGTCTTTGGCTTTCAGCCTCGTTGTGACGCTGATTCGTTTTCTAACGTTTCGACATTTGCATTTCTTGACTGTGAGTAAAATCACTCATACGCCGCGTTTTGTCGCAAAGAGCTTGCGTTGTGCTTGTGCCACTACTCTGCTTTGCTGTATATACGCGTCATGCGTTGCTGCAATCATTGCCATCTATAGACTCACAACTGTTCAACTGTATGTGTGTGTGTGTGTGTGTAGTTGTGCTTGTGTATGCTGTGCAATTGACTTGTGGCCGCAAGCAAAGTGCCTCTTGGCCAAAATGCTGAGCACTCAGCTTTACCACTCAGCAGCTCAAAAAGCTCAAACAGAACAAGCTGGCAAAGCACAAAGCATTGAGATTCAGATTTGAGATGAAGAGCGTCAGAGTGTCGAGTGTGTGTGGCCAAATGCGTTTTTATGTTTTTCACAATTCAGGACAACAACAACAATAACAAGAAGAATAATAACAACTGTTAAGCAGACAACAAGAACAACAAGAATGACGCAATCAGAATATAAGTGAAAATCAACATTAAACTGTCTGCCACATAAGCCAATTAGACTTTCTGCTATGAAGCTGTAAAAACTGTTAACCATATTAAGGGAGGAATCAGTAAAATTAATTATAATAATTATACAAAAAAAAAAAAAAAAAAAAACGACAACAAAATGAAGAAAAATATACACAGATTATAAAAATATATCAGAAAATCGCATTTACATTCATTACAACTCATGAATATTTCATTTTCACTTTATGGATTTTCTATGTAAGTTGCAAATGAATTTTAACCCAAAAGTTTTACAACATATCAGCAGAAGAAACTAACTGTATATACTATATATATATGTATGTATATTTATATGAAAAACAACTGTCGATATCATGTTATATATCTGTCTCTGTCGAAATTAACTTCATTCAAAGTCAGTTTCAATTTAATCAGTTCTCTTTTTTTTCCAGTATTTTATATAATTCATTAAAAAAAAATGAAAACATTTTGGTTTTCAGCTTAAATATATTTACACAGAGAGTTGCTTTAAAATATTCGATTAACTTTTAAGGCAGCACTTTAGTCTCTGGTTTAGTCTCGAGAATTTTGTGACTTTTCAAAATGATTTTTTTTTTTTTGGGTAATTCGCAAAAGTTCTTTGTCTGCTGTGCTGATATTGAAAAATCAATCCCACTTTATTTTTATTTCATGTATCTTGTTTTTTTTTTGTTGGCCAACAGCCAATCGAACAAACTGTTAACTTTGCATTTTAAGCAGATTACAAACAAAATGGACGAACAACGTGAATGAGAATGACAACGACAACGACAATGAGAACACATTGGATATAGGGGCGTGATCTATGCAGGTGCGACAGTCAATGACTGTTCAAGAGAGAAAGAGAAACAGAGAGAGAGAGAGAGAGAGAGAGAGCCTGGCATGATGTCAGACCTGTGCCATGTACGTCAGCTGTGTCAGTCTCATGGTTACATCTCTTGTGTATCTGTATCTATATATCTGCGCCTGTGTGTGTGTGTGTGTCTCTCTCTCTCTCTCTGTATTAGTGTATACCTCAAAAAAAAAAGGCTGTAATTGTTTTTGTAGCCACTGTCTGTGTCATGTTGGCTTCCATTTATTTTCGGTTACCTTTGTTAGTGGCAAACAGTACAAAAAAAAAAAAGTAAAATCAACAACAACAACAACAAGACAACAAAAAAGCTAAAGGATCCTAATGGATGCCGGATTTTGGCACGAAATGACAAAGTGACGTAAACAACAGTTGTGACTTCTTTTCATGTTGTTGCCGTCAACCGGATAATTGTTTAATTAATGCCAAAAATCATTGGTTTCTTTGGATCAAGCCTAATTCTGGTTAGCCAAACCAAACCACAATGGGAACAACAATTTTACCGTCTAACTCAATTTATCATATCTCTATGTTTGACATCTGCGGTTAGCTTTTATCCATTCATATAAGTATTACACACATACTACTACAACTACTACTAATAGTAAAATATTGTACTATATGCGATACTGCAGTGAATGCGAATGCGAAATCGAATGCGAATATCGACCGCAATGAGAAAAATTTGTAACAGAAAAATGCCAAAGTGCCAAAGTGGCAGACAAACCGCAGATAATTGATTCGAATATCTGGCTTATATAAATAGATGCAATTAAATCAGCCAATGGTCATTTATAATAATTGCACTTTGTGATTTGATTGCAGTCGACAACTTAATTGACTTTAAATGACTAAAGTTTTTATTGCAATACAATTAACATACCCTGTAAATTTTTTTTTTTTATAAATAACTCTTCACTTAATAAGAAATTTCAATTAAAAACTTTTATTATATTTTTTTCTCTTTCTATTTAATATTTTTATCAATATACAATAGCAAACATTTTTTTTTTGTTAAGATTTTGATTTATTGAAACTAATCATCAAATATATTCAAAGAATTTTTAAATAAAATTCAGATACATTTTTTATATTTTTTAGTACTATTTTTATTTTTTATATTTTTTTCCAAAGCACTTATGCAATTAATTATTTATTTTTACGGTATTCATCGGCTGTCATTTTGCTTATCACATATTCCTTTGCAGCACTCTGACAAACCTGAATATTCGCTACGAATTTAATTGAATATTTTATTCACAATTTTTGACCAATATTTTTGCCATGTGTCGTCATCAAGCGAATGTCTGTAAAAATCCCGCAAAATCCGCTTACAAATTCTGTGAAAAAAAAAATATATATATATATTTTATTTCAATAAAATTTCATTCAAATGCGACGTGTAATATAATTATTGTCGTAGTGGCGGGTAAAATGTGGCAGCTTGATTTGCCGCTAGTTGAAATAAATACAATAATTTTTTTTTATTTTTTTGTAAATTTTTTGATAATACAAACATTGCGTATCATTTGATAATTTGTTGAACTAATTAAATATAGCAAAAAAATAAATAAATAAATGTTGAAAATTATTTAATAATTTTACATATCGAAAGAGTTTGCCTTGTTTAACTTTAAACCAATTTCAAATACTGTTTATTTTCATGATACGTGAATGAACTTTTCGCATGCAAGCACAAAAATTCAATTGTCTAACAATGTATTTCTCTACTCTTGCCAAGGTTATATTAATTTTGAAGGTTGTAAAACCTAAAGGAAAACGTGATAGGCCTCATATAGAATATATATATATATATATATAATCTTGATAAGCAAATCTGATCAATATATCTTTAGTTATCATGACAAAGATCAGTCGAATATTAGGATTTATATTAATAAAAAAGTTTCGTTAAGAGTATGAAATCTTCGGTAGGCTGAGGATATTTTTGCTTTTCTCTCTTTTATTATTACGCATGCCAATTATTTAAATAATCAACACATTCACATACACATTCACACACACACACATATACAACATTTGTATATTTTGTGCATTGTTTAGTGTGAAGAGCATAATAGTTCATGGAAATATAATATTTGAATATTACTCATAGTTTGTTTTTTTTTTCTATTTTCTTTTATCAATTTTCTGTGCAATATTGATTATAGAGTTCACCTCAAATTACCACTAATTAAGTCAATTGAATTTGAATAATTAAATATTCGTTTACGTGTTGCTTTAAGCCACTTGGCCCAACAACAACAAAAACGACACCGACAGCAATGTGAAATGAATTGAAATGAAAACTTGTTGAATTGAAGTTGGCATTTTCTGGTTTCAATTTAACAAAAAACAAATGGAAATGAAAATGGAAATGGAAACGAAAATGAAAAGCTGAAAATGGAAATGGAGCTGCAAATGAAAATGGAGATGACAATAGCAGCAACTGCATTTCTACCGTTAAATTGCCCATTTAAAAAATAAAAATACGAAAAAACAAAAACAAAATGGCGTCATTTTATGCATTTAATATGTGCTCGCTTATGAGTATTCAGTGCATATATACATATATATGTGTATGTGTGTGTGTGTGTGTGTGTGTATTGGAGTGTGTTTTGTGCTGCAATAACTACGTGCATAATTTGTGAGAGTTTCTAACAATGGCAAAAGGCAGCGATTATTGTGGTGGCAAGCAGCAAAATACTATAAAACAACATCAACACACTGACTGCCACTGTGGCTGCCACAGCAGCAACAGCCACCCGTATACTTCCCCACTCATTGCTATTGCAACTCCATGTTGCGGCTTCTGAGTGCAACAAACGCCAATTGCAGCTCTATATTTGTGTTTTTGTTTCTACTATTTACCATAGTCATTGTGTGCGTATGTCTGTATGTCTTTGCAGCCTCTGTGTGTGTGTGTGTATATATGTGGCTGACACTATTCAAATGCAGTCAAATATTGGTTGGAGTATCAAATTCATAGTTTTGCTATGCCACATACTGGGTGCAAAACTATGAATTTGCTGCGTTTTACCATATGAAAGGCAGTTTATATTATATTAACATTATTTAATTGAACAATATCTTTTATGGCTAAAATTGAACAAATTGAACGGCTAATCAAGTTTGTAAACAAATATTATTGAACATAATTGAACACCCTGTGAATTTGATGGCAATATAAAATAATAAAATTTTGAAATAATAAAAATATATTTTACTGCTTCAATTATGCTTTATGCATTGCAAGTATGAAAGCTTTAGAAAACTAGAATATAAAATAGAAGTTACTTAGCCAAAAATATAAATATTTTAATATATTTAATAAATTTAATAATATTTAAAAATAATAATTTTTATATATTATTAAAATTATTATTTTTAGAATATTATTAAAATTATTACTCTTAAATATTATAAAAATAATAATTATTAATAATATTTAGTAATAATTAATAATAATCATATTAATAAATAAAATACAATTAAAATATAAATAGAATTATAATATTGAATA
>JBAMBR010003251.1:0-79440 GCA_037044475.1 Zaprionus obscuricornis | reverse complement strand
GCAGGCTTGATTTGAAATCTTTTTATTTTAATTATCAATTTCATATTTGAAGCACATAATTCTGGGAATTGATTTTTGTCGGTAAGGAAGTTATCATCTTTCTTTTTCTTTTTTATTTTAATCTTTTTTTTTTTTGTTGGAAAAAGTGACATTTTCTCACAAATGCAAGCGGAAATAGGGGAAAAGGAAAAAAACATTTACATATAATTTTCATTCAATAAAATGATTTAAAAGTTAAGTATAATTAAAATAAAGTTACCAAATATAAAAGTTTAACAATATTTTTCTTATTTACTAATTCAAAATTATTATAAATTAGAAATAAATATAAATATTATAAATTTTTATATACAGGACTATTTTTTTTATAATAATCAATTCATATAATAAAACATTGCATAAAAGTTAACTAAATTAAAATGCAGTTCTCCTTATCATAAAAGTAAATTTGAAATTTGGCGCCTTAATTTCGTGCTGCCAAATTTGCACAGTGCTAAAAACAAAACAAATGTTATCGATTAGTGCATTTAACAAACAGCTGTTGATTAACTAGTAAATTTAATTGCAAATATATCTCAGCTCACTGTTAATAACATGACATGTTAATGTTAACATTGTTGATGCTTTTATTGTGTCACTGTTATTGTGAATTGAGAGCAAAAACGTTTGTATTATTTTTGTAAGAGAATAATAAAAGGAGGAAAACTAATAAATAATTATTTCAGTATTGAATAAGATGCGACCCAAATTGAGTATAAGAGATGAAGTTGAACAGCTATTTGAGAAAAAGTTCCAATATCAAAAGCCGCCGCCAGCAAACGGCGCTTGGCTTTTGCCACAGCAGGAGCAGCCGCTCTTCAGTGAATTTTATCAATATGAATCGTTGCAGCAGCTGAAGTTGCAATTAAATGCCGTTAAGAGCAAATTGAATAATTATGGTGTACAAGAGTGGTGTGTACATACAAATCGTCGTGATCCATCTGGTGGCGTGTCCTGGAAGTTAAAAAATGAAACAAAGGCTGAATTTGTAACGGTAAAAATTGTACAAAAAAAAAGAGCATGGCAAAAACGAATAATCTATTTTTATTACAGATTGCTTGGTGTAAAATATTTGAATGTTTACATCGTTATCCGCTGGTCACAAAGCCTGTGTTAAATAGTTTACATCTTTGCGAGGCACCAGGTGCTTTTGTCGCTGCGCTCAATCATTATTTGCATTCAGTTTACAATGAAAGTGAGGTTAGGTTTTTGTCATTATGTCCGACAACCATAGAAAGTATTAAATTAGTATTTAATTTCCATTTATAGATACAATGGCGCTGGCGCTCAACTACATTGAATCCATATTATGAGGGCAATGCACTTAATGAAATGATTACCGATGATCGTTTCATTTTTCATACACTTGATAATTGGCTCTTCCATAAGGATCTTACGGGAAATTTACTTAGCTTAACAAATATTGATCATATGAGACAACGTTGTGCTGTTGATTTTGATGGTGCTGGCGTTCAGTTAATAACCGCTGATGGTTCTATTGATTGCTCAGCTCAACCTGATTGCCAGGAAGAAATTGTCTCACGATTATTCTTTGCGGAAATTATTAGTGCGCTTAGTATACTTGATGCTGGTGGAAATTTTATTATCAAAATGTTTACACTGTTTGAATCATGCAGCGTATCGGTTATCTATATGTTTAACTGTATCTTTAAAACTGTTCATATCTATAAGCCGGCAACATCAAAACGTGGCAATTCTGAAGTTTATGTCATTTGTTTGGATTATCAAAAGGAAACACTAGGATTGCCACGTCTCTTGGATGCAATGCGTGCAAAATTAGCACAAAGTAATGATTCAATGGTTATGCCAATGTTTAGCAAATCACAAATACCTTCAGATTTCTTATTGCAACATGAAATTTGTTGTAGACGTTACTTTGCACTGCAAGTGGATGGCATTGAGAGTAGCATCTATGCATATGAATCTAAGGATCGTTATTATTTACGACATTTACATAAATTACGTGGCGTTGTCTCTGACATGTACTACAATCGCTATAAGGTGCTTCCATTGGCCAATGAATTATGCATTGTACGGCAACAGGATATAAATAAAGCTTTGGGTTTTCATTTACCCGTCTATGGTGGCTCCTATACAGAACGTGAACATTTACGACAAGGTGATATATTCAAACAAATCTATTGCCTGCGACGTGAATTTAATCAATTGGAAAAATGTCCCAAAGGTTCTACAAATTATAAACATGTAAAACAAACAGTTGGTCAACTTCAATTGGAAGCATCACGTGGTGCACCAGTAACAGAACTGCAAAGTAGTCTATTTGCCTCGGAACCAATATTAGTATTACGTTTACGTTTATTGGAAACATTTCAAATCGATCCATTTTGGCAATTAGCCAAATGTTTATTCTATGACAATAACGAATCGTCGACGACGACGACAGCAACTTTATATTACTCATCCCGCAGCGAGGATGAGTCAACATTTCATAAGGCTGAGAAACGTTTTTATGTTATGTTAGTTGAGTCATTGCTGGCAACAAGACCAATGAAAATTGTCTTTCACAAATTGCTCTGTTTAACACATTATGCGGCATCAATAATATTTTATATAGCCGAAATGATTTATACAAATATGGAATTTGATAATAGGCAAGGATTACAGACAATAACATTAAGTGAACCACAAAATGATGAATATCAAGAACATTTAAAGCAATTGCATCAATTGCTTATCAATGATAATGACAACAGCAATGACGATTGCAATGCATTGCATAGTGTCTTGCATTTGCAACATATACAAAAGAATTTATATAGTAATGCTTTAATACTCTATAATAATAGTGTATTAATTGAAAATTATCGTCGTATGCTTGGTGAAGATTCATTTCCCATTGAGAATAAGAATGTTGAATTATTTGAGAATAAGATTACAACAGTTGATGCTGCTGCAGCTGCTGCTGTTTGTTAAATAACACTTAAATATATGTTATATATATATATATATAATAATAATAATAAATATATTTCTATGATCCATGATCTTGCGAATTTCTCTTCTCTTTTTCTTTTCTTTTACATAATGTATTTTTTTGTTTTTTACATGTATCGTATTTAAAAACAATGCAAATTATTTAATTTCTACTACAAATATTATTTTTTTTTTCTCTTTATAGTTTCATTTCTTTTTTTTTACAAATTTGACAAATTGATTTGCAAAAAATTGTTTAGGTTATTATGTATGCGTGTTTGTGTGTGTGTGTGTATTGATAACAAATGAATTTTGCATTGGGAAATAATTCTTTTTTTTTTTTGTTTCATTATATATGTCAACAACTGAACCATTAAGTTATCAAATGCATAAATCCTTCGTAAAGTTCACTTTTTTTTTTCATTTTCTAAACAAAATTTTAGCTTGTTTTCTATGCATGCGTATATGTGTGTGTGTGTGTGTGTGGATTACAATTTATATATATATATATTTTTTAACAAAGGATTGACAAATATGCTGAATATGTATTAGTGGGGGGGGAGTGGGGGGTATAGGTATAGTTTTGGTTTTTATTGTACCGGCTAAGCCGGGCACCGCTCTCTCTCTCTCTCTCTCTCTGTCTCTCTTTCGCTCGCTGTTGCTCGTTTTGTGTGACTAATCAGCTGGACGTTTCTCACTGTGTTTACGAGTATAATCCTCAGCATTCTTTACAAACTTCTTTTTATCCTTGAGAAACTCTTCAGCCAATTCAGCACGCAGCGGATGTTCCGGTTCAGGATCATTGATAAGAGCAATTAATGCTTGTACAACTTGATCCGTACGTGTTGCCGGCTTCCAATTTTCCGTGCTAATGATGGGCAAACAAACTTGTCCCTTCTCATCGATATTAGGATGATAGATTTTTGTTTTGAAGCTTATCTTTGGCGGTTTAAATGGATATTCGGCCGGAAAATTGATTTCAATACGAAATGCACCCTTATTATATGGTGGATTATCGGGTACAATTAATCCCGTCCAGCGCAGCAGATTATCATCGTCCGTTTTGATATCGCGAAATGATTTTAAGCAACTTTCTTGCAAATCAATTAGCTCCTTGTTCAGACGTCGCGGTGCAGTCATTTTTTTTTTATTATTTTTTTTTTGCTCAGTAGTGTAGTATATATATCTGGCAAATGTATATAGAGTTATTTTTATGTGTTTATGTGTGTGAATGTTTTGGCTAATTGTTCTCCAAATCGATGCGGCGTCCAAAGCACACAGCTGGAATTTAAATTTTTCCAATGTAGTATGATGCAATAGTTTATATTTGCTTTTCGTTAAGCTTCGCTAGGATTATTATGCTTTATGTTCATTCGCACTCTTTTTTGCACATTTTATTGTTAAGTTCGCTCTATACAAAATTTTTTTATACTCATCATCAGAGTTGTGCAGTTTGCGTATGTTTTTGTTATTTTTTAGTGCATTTTCTATTGAAAACGTCTGGCACCGCTGCCAAAAATGTATAGTATTGCTATCTCGCCTTAACAAGTAGATAAGACTATGCTGGCTAAGTGCATTAATGCACCTGTTTATATACGTTCCTTTTGCTGGATATATATAAAAGTTTTTATTTATTAAAAAAAAAAAACAAGATAATTATAATTAATTTATACTAATAATTTTGGTTACTATATACGTACAAAAATATATATTAAAATTGTTATGGATCTATCGAGCAGTTATCTGCCATTCACACAAAATGTTGTTAACCTATCGATTATCGATATTTATTGCAGTCGAATTTTGTGCCGCAACACGTGCGCCGCGCTTTCATTCGTTTTGTTTTCTTAAATAAAAAAAAAAAAATGACAAAAAAGCAGGGAACAAAACGTAAAGTAAAGGAAACAAAACTCAAAGATGAGCAAGTTGCCGTTGCCGAACAATCAGACAAAGAAGAGGATGAAGTACGTTATAGAAAAGTTGGGAAAAAACAAACAACTAAAAAATGAATTTTTTTTTTATTTTTGACAGGACTTGTTACAAGCTGTCAAAGATCCTGGTGAAGATTCGACTGACGATGAAGGTATAGATCAGGAATTTCAAAATGACAGCAGTGATGATCTTGAGTTTGAAAGTGATGAAGAAGGTAATTATCTGGGCATCAAAGGCAACAAGTCTGAAGTTTCCGACGATGAAGATGAAGACGATGATGAAGATGAAGGCGATGATGAAGAGGAAGGCGATGATGAAGAGGAAAGCGATGATGAAGAGGAAAGCGATGATGAAGAGGATGAGGAAGACGAGGATGAAGATGAAGATGTAGATGATGAGAAAGTAGCCGATAGTGCGGAAGACAAAGCCAAGCCAACAGCTAAAGAAGAGAAACCTAGCACCAGTAAAAAGTCTACTGTGCCTGTTCCAGAGCCAATTCCACGTGATCCCACAAAAAAAGAGTATGAAGATTCCGATACATCCGATGAGGAAGACATCAGAAATACAGTTGGCAATATACCAATGCATTGGTATGATGAATATAAACACATTGGCTACGATTGGGATGCCAAAAAGATTATTAAAGCACCAAAAGGTGATCAAATTGATGATTTCCTGCGTAAAATTGAAGATCCAAACTTCTGGCGTACTGTCAAGGATCCACAAACTGGCCAGGAAGTCTTACTCACTGACGAGGATATTGCATTGATTAAACGTGTCAATACATCACGTATACCAAATCCAGAGCATAATGAATATGAACCATGGATTGAATGGTTTACATCTGAAGTTGAGAAAATGCCCATTAAAAATGTTCCAGATCATAAGCGATCTTTCTTACCATCTGTCTCAGAAAAGAAGAAAGTATCACGCATGGTGCATGCTCTTAAAATGGGTTGGATGAAGACTATCGAAGAGGTGGAACGTGAGAAGCAAGAGAAACGTGGTCCTAAATTCTATATGTTATGGGAAACGGATACAGGTCGCGAACATATGCGACGTATACATGATCCAGTTTCGGCACCAAAACGTGATCTACCCGGACATGCTGAATCATATAATCCACCGCCAGAATATCTATTCGATGAGAAGGAAACCAAGGAATGGCTTAAACTTAAAGATGAACCATATAAACGTAAATTACATTTTATGCCACAAAAATACAAATCTTTACGTGAAGTACCTGCATATTCACGTTATCTACGTGAACGTTTCCTACGTTGTCTCGATCTATATCTATGTCCACGTGCCAAACGTGTTAAATTGAACATTGATGCTGAATATTTGATACCGAAATTGCCTTCACCACGGGATCTACAGCCGTTCCCAACGGTGGAAAGTCTTGTCTATCGCGGACATACAGATTTGGTGCGTTCTGTTAGTGTTGAACCCAAGGGTGAATATATGGCATCTGGTTCCGATGACAAAACAGTTAAAAGTAAGTTTTTATGTACATTTATTGAATATTCCAGGAAGCATACTAATTTCATATTTTCATTACAGTTTGGGAAATTGCCACAGGACGTTGCATACGTACTATTGAAACTGAAGATGTTGTACGTTGTGTTGCCTGGTGTCCAAATGCTAAATTATCAATTATTGCTGTGGCAACTGGCAATCGTTTGCTATTAATTAATCCTAAAGTTGGTGATAAATTATTGGTGAAGAAAACTGATGATTTACTTGCCGAATCACCAAATTCAGATGTCATTGATAATGAACGTATTAAGACAGCAGTGCAATGGTCAACAGCCGAGGAAGTGGAACAGGAGAAGGGCATTCGTGTAATTATAACACACTTTAAACCAATACGACAAGTGACTTGGCATGGACGTGGTGATTATTTGGCAACTGTAATGCCTGAGGGTGCCAATCGTTCGGCATTAATACATCAGCTGTCAAAGCGACGCTCACAGATTCCATTCTCGAAAAGTAAAGGACTCATACAATGTGTACTTTTTCATCCTGTTAAACCTTGCTTCTTTGTTGCTGTAAGTATTGAAGGAGTGACAACTACCATATGTCTTCCAATTATTAATAATACTTCTCTTTGATTTTCTTGCAGACTCAACATAATATACGCATTTATGATCTGGTCAAACAGGAGTTAATTAAGAAGCTATTGTCCAACTCAAAATGGATATCGGGCATGTCTATACATCCAAAGGGTGACAATTTACTTGTTTCTACCTATGACAAAAAAATGCTTTGGTTCGACTTGGATCTATCAACAAAACCATATCAGACAATGCGTCTACATCGCAATGCTGTACGCAGCGTTGCGTTCCATTTACGTTATCCGCTCTTTGCATCCGGCAGTGATGATCAGGCTGTTATTGTCTCCCATGGCATGGTTTACAAGTAAGTTTTTCAAATTCTCTTAAGAATTATTTAATTTTTTTTTATTCTATTAATAATTCATTTATTTCTTTTAGTGATTTACTGCAAAATCCATTGATTGTGCCGCTCAAGAAATTACAAACACATGAGAAACGTGATGAGTTTGGTGTCTTGGATGTTAATTGGCATCCAATACAACCATGGATCTTCTCAACGGGTGCTGATTGTACCATTAGGCTGTATACATAAATAAATAATGTGTGGCAGCTTGATGTGGCATGTTTAGTTATAAGCGCTGCAGATATATATTATAACAATTGCTATAGTAAAAAGAAAGAAAAAAAAAAGCCACTTTGTATCTTATATATTAAAGGACAAATTTGTAATTAAAAAGTTGTATTTGTAAAGCTTTTTATTGAAATCTGGCAACTCTATATTGGACACCATGCAGCGCCTGCTCTCTGGGGAACAGCTCAGACAAAGAACAAGAGAGAGATAGAGAGAGCGCGCGCCTAAGAAGCTGTTAAGTTGTAGGCAAGCATATAATTATTGCACTGAGAGAAATAAAAATTTTTATGTTTTTTTAGTACCTAGTAAAATTTTAATACTTTCTTTTTATTATAGATACAAGAATTTTCTTTGCTTTGATTCCATTTTGCCTAAAACAGACAATAAAAAAAAATCTAAAAATTAATTTGTGCTGCCGCGTTAGGATCACACTTAAGTTGCAGCACATCAAAGAGAATACTGAGATCACAAATACATGCACAATAAAATTTGCTTCGTTTTTTATAGCATATTTTGTGTGTACGATTTTTGCCTAAAAGCTCGCATGCCAAAGCAAATTCCAGCCAAAGTCTAATTGCTGCTGTGGGCAAACGACTGAAAGAACGAGAGAGTGAGAGTGTGATAGTGAGAGTGAGGGCGAACGTGAGCGCAAGCTTTTTTTTGTTCTCTTTTTGCAATTGAGTAACGTATAGTGCGCACCATATGATGAGAGCGATATATGTATGTATATGTGTAGCAGGAATCTAATCTGAATGCTTTCGTTTCGTTATGCGCTCTCATCATCAGCAGTTCATCGACGAACGAACGGTTCTCGATTGTAACTGTAAAAAGCAGAAATGTGTCGATTTTGCAGAGCTTTTCCTTTGAACAGCCGCATTCAGTTGTCAGTCGCCAGTTGCCAGCCTTAGCCCATGCGAAGAGAAACGTTTTTGCACTTGTGCTCGTGCCGTAGTCGTCGGTTGTTGTCGTCGTAGTCGTTGTCGTTGTCGTCGAGGATTTTGGGTTTTGGCTATCAGAGCGCGCACACAGACACACACACACTCACACACACGCACACATACAATCAACTCATCACACCAATACACACTAATACACATAACACATACAACTAAACCAACAAAAAAAAAAAAAAATGAAAATAAAATAAAATAATAATGTGAAAATGAAATGAAAAACAATATAGAATAGAAAAAAAATCACACATCACGCGTATAAAAAATAAAAAGCAGCAGCAGCAGTGAAAATGAAAATGAAGAAAATGGCAATGGCAATAATGTGGTAAAAGCAAAAAGAAGAAAAGTCCCAGTCCAAAAAAAAAATATGGCAAGTGTTTTGTCAACCAGTGCAAAATCAAAGCAAAATCTTCAATGAATATATATAAAAAAAAATAATAAGAATATAAATATAAATAAAATAAAATAATAAAAAATTTTTAACGAGTGTCTAGGCACAAATTGCACTACTCGTTCTCTATCTTCCGCTCCCACTCTACCACATTTTCCCCTTCCTCCTCTTTCTCTCTCTCTCTCTCTTTGGCAAGCAACTTACTAAATCCCCTCGCGCCATCGCTCGCTCTCACCCTTCCACTCTCTCTCTCTCTCTCTCGTTCGCTCCCACTGGCTCTCTTTCTCTCTGTGTAGAAATTGAATCAAAGCAAAAATCATTTAGAGCAAAAAGAAAAAAATAGAAGAAAAAAAAAAAATTACCTACACATATTTTTAGTGTGGCAGGCAACAAAGAAAAAAAAAATTTGTATATATTCATTGCTCCTAAATACATAGAGAAGCAAACACACACACACATACACATACACACACATTGATATATACATATACATATACAGTAGATATACACCACAAATCAAAGTATTATATGAGTGTGTATGTGTATGTGTATTTGTATGTGAGCGGAAACTCAATTGGAAAATGTTCGATATTTTAGCAATTCTTCGTTAGAATCTGCAGCAATGTAAAATGAAAACTAACAATATCAAAATCATCACCTGCAATTAGTTATTGTAACAATAACAATAACAACAACTGAAAAAAAAGGAAACCAACAAATTGTAAAGCAACAATAATAAAAACAGAACATAGCATCAGCATCAGCATCGATAGAGACAGCAGGGCAAGCAAATCACGCATACGCCCCATCAGTTCAAAGCAAAAAAAAAAACGCAAAACGAAACAAGAAAAATAACGGTCAGCCGACCTCGCGACCTCGCTGTGTCTCTGTGTCTATATATGTGTATGTGCAAGTATGTGTAATGACTAGCGCAAGAAATAAATAAAAGAATTTCGTGCAACAACAACAACAATAATAACACAACGCAAACAGCTCCAGCTGCTCGCTAGTAAAAGAAAAATTTCACAATACATTTTTGTACCAAAAAAAAAAAACGAAAAAGAAAAAAAATTTTCCTTGTAAATACAAGAAAAACAAATTGTGTAAATGCTAAACATCCCCTCGGTCCGCCCCTGTTGCCACCTGCCCACGCGAAAGCAAAAGAGAAAGAGAGAGCGAGAAAGCAAGAAAGATGAGCGCGCCTGTCGAGCAACGCGTCAACTTATTATAATAATACAATGCATAAAACAAAATAATAATAATAAAAATAATAATGAAAGTTCATACTAATATATAATATTATATATAGTTAATATTTAATTATTTTTTATTTTTGTTTTTATTGCTTCGTTAATAAAGATAAAAGAAAATCAAAGTTTTGCCCAAAGGAACAACAACAATAATAATAAAGAGAATTCAGCAACCGAAACGATCAAAAAAAAGCAGAGCTACAAATTTCTCTGCACATGCATGTAAAAACTAAAACTAAAACTAAAAAAAAAACAACAACAAAAACAACAGCAACAACAAGACCAACTACAAAAATAACAATTTCAACGAAAAACCGCAAAGAACAACAGCAGCAAGAGCAGCCGTAAGAATATTAAGAGGAGCGCGTGTGAGGAGTGAGAGCAAACGCACAAGCAAAAAGTAAAAAAGCAAAAAGCAGAAGCAGCAGCAGCAGCATCAGCCAGCAATCACAATTGTAGCAGAGCGGCAGCCATCTCAGCAGCAGCAGCCGTCGTAGCAGCAGCAGCAGAAGCAGAAGCAAAAGCACTCGATAAAAAGTTATTAGCAAAAACATAAATACGTAACTTGCTCTCACACTCGTACACTGTCTCTCCACTGGCACACTCTCGCACATTCACTCACTCACTCACTCGCTCACTCTCTTCCTTACTTCCTTCCTTCGCTCACGCTCTTTTTGGGTAGCAAACACACAAGGGGCGCCCAACGCTAACGCTAACGCCAAACGCCAACGCAGCCTAAGTGCTCTGTGCTCTGTGTTCTGCGTGTGTGTGTGTGGGAGTGTGAGCCTGAGTGAGAGTGAGAGAGTGTAAGAAAAAGAAAGAGAGAGACGTCGAAAGAACAGTAGGTAGGTCAGTGGCAGTGGGCGGCCTAGCACAAGCACAGGCACAGTCGTAGCAGCAGTAACAGCAACGGCGGCAGCGGCAGCAGCTGTGGCAGCTACGCCAACGCCAAACGCCAACATCAACTTCAATTTACGAAGCGCAGGTAAGTGTCAAAAATGTCTAGTTTGGGAATTTTTCAATTGTTCAATTGGAATTCACATTCACATTCGCATTCGTATTTGTATTTGTTACCCCCGGGCAGCATGTCCTGCACCGTCTCAGAGCTGCCCAGTGGCTGTCGTTTACGCGGCATGACGGCAACCTCACAGAATTCAGCCGCTAACAATGGCAATGGCAATGGCAACGGCAATGGTAATGGTAATGATGGCACTGGCGTTGGTTCTGGCACCGCATTGAGCTCAACAGCTGGTGGTGGCGGCGGTGGTGGTGTTGGCAGCGGCACAGGAACAGGTACAATGTTGACGGGCAGCGGTAGTGCAGCATCAAATATATTGCAAGAATCAAATGCGCCGCTGCAACGGCCGCAATCACAGAAGCCATGCTGTTTTTGTTGGTGCTGTTGTTGTTCCTGCTCTTGGTGAGTATATATGCTTACCGTTTACCGTTATACTCTGGTTAACCGTTAAACGATTTACCGTTACTTACACGAACAAAAAAATTTCAATTGAATCTATTTCATTGCTACGCTGCGCCACGGGCTGTCTTAACCACAACAACAACAACAGGGCTAAGTGGTAAGTTCCTAGGCAAACATACACACACATACATAGGCACCCACGCAATGAGAGAGAGAGAGGAGGCATTGCCTATTTTCGATTATATTTTACAGCTGGCAACGTCACGCGTCACATTAGTCGCTCGTCAAACGCCAAATGCCAAACGCATAGTAAAAGCTCTCTCTCTCTCACACACTCTCTCTTTCACATTTTGCGCGCGCTCTTTGACTTTCGCTCATTTTGGTACGTTACTCTAAACATTGTTGCTTTCGCTCTCGCTCTCGCTCTCACACGTTGCGTTTTGTTTCATTCACAATTTCGGTAGAGCGCCAAATTGTACAGAGATGAAAAGCTTATATATTCAGACAGTTCGTGAAACTTTTTTAAAATCAAATCAAAATCAGAACGTTGAAAATGTTGAATGAAAACGAAAGCTGTCCTTGAGCCCATGGGTGGCATATTGGGCATATAACATATACATATGTATATATATAATAATATTGGGCACAATTTTTTGGGTGATTCTCCCGCGCCTTTGTATGCTTAGTTGTTGTGTCCATTTAATCATTTCGTGTACATTTAATTCACAAATAACATACGCATACATAGACACATGCTCACACGCACAAGTACACATACACACACACATACACGCATACACATAGATATACATATACACAATACATATGCATAGATGTACGTAAGTGAGCGTATGTTATTGGCAAACAGATAAGGGGGAACTTTGATGGGTTCTACGTAGAGCGTAGGCATGTGTAATGCTTTCTACCTGATACGAGGCAGCCAAATCTATTTGATGATAACATGTGGACAGTTTAGAGTGAACCCACAAAATGTTTAAGCAAAAATTAAAACAATTGTATGTGATTGAGAATTGAGAATTTTAAAATTACACAAATATATAAAAAAAACATATGTTTATATGTAAATACATATATCTAATAATATTTCATTGTATTACAACTATTACAGTCTTGCCATCAAGAATGCCGATGAAAATGCGCCCACCAAACGTGATCTCGTTAGCGCCGAATTCCTAGACGGCGAACAGTAAGTAATATTAAAAAAAAAATTCAGTAAATAAACTTTTCATATATACTTTTATTATGACTATAATTTCTAGACCCACATTAGAAGATATACGTAGTTGGGGTAAAAGCTTTGACAAACTAATGAAAAATTCAAGTAAGTTTTTTTTATTTTTTCATTTTTTTTATATATTTCAATTTATATTTTAAAATTAATTTTCTTTGTATAATTTTTTTAGCTGGTCGAAAAGTTTTTGGTGATTTTCTGCGTAGTGAATTTAGCGAAGAGAATATATTATTTTGGTTAGCATGTGAGGATCTTAAAAAAGAGAATAGCGCCGAAATTGTTGAGGAGAAGGCGCGTGTGATATATGAGGATTATATATCAATATTATCGCCGCGAGAAGTATCATTAGATTCACGTGTACGCGAAATTGTCAATCGTAATATGATTGAGCCGACAACACATACATTCGATGAAGCTCAAATACAGATTTATACGCTAATGCATAGAGACTCATATCCCAGGTAAGTTTATAAGATTATATTAAGATCATATATATATATATTATATATATTTATTGTTTTTTTTTTGTAGATTCCTAAACTCGCAAAAGTTCAAGACACTCGCTCAACTGCAAGACAATTCGAATGCCGGCTCCAAAGCGGATAGCCCAACTTAGATGTTATACATTATATATATATATTATTTTTATTTCTAATTTTATTGTTGTTTTCGTAATATTATTATTATTATTATTATTATTATTAATTTTATTATTATAATTATGTTTATGTTTATTTTTATTATTTTGTTATGTATTTTTTTTTTTGTTTTGAATTTTTTTTTTTCATTTGTTGCCACAATTATTGTTGTTGTTCTTGCTGCAGTTGTTGCCCCAATTTTGCTGCAGTTAACAAAGCAATATGTCATACTAACTGAATAGATTTATGAATCTTTAGATCTATAGCTAGTGTGCAGTACCAAAGAATAAAAAAAAAAAACTTACAAAAAAAATTTAAAAAAAAAAATTTAAATTAAAAACAGCAAAAAATAAAGGGCAACAAAAGGCGACGACAAGCAACAATAATTTGTACGACAAATGAAAGAAAACAAAATATTTTAGACGATATATAGAGATATATATATATATATATATGTATATGTATATATATATATATATATATATATATATCTATGATGCATTATGTGAAACCGATTCCTTCTTTACAATGTTCTAGTCGTTAACAAAAAACCAAAAAAAAAAACCAAAAAAAAACTAGGCAATTTATAAATGAAAATTAGTTGTTAACAAAAAAGAAAAAAAAATGAGAAAAAAAATAACAAAGAAGAAGATGAAGAAAAAGAAAAACTATTCAAAAATTAAGAATAGTTACAAGATGATACAAGGAGGCATTTCTAGGGAGTTTATACTATATATATATTATATTATATTATATTATATTATATTATATTATATTGTGTCTGTGGGGAGAGAAAGGCGTAACAATTAGCATTATTATACATTGTAATAATTGTTAAAGAACTAAGAACTATTAATCAAATTGACAAAAACAAAAAATAAAGAAATATAAACAAAAAAAAAAAATATATAAGAAAAACAAAAACAAAGAAACAACTTTAAACGCAAATACTTTTTCCAAAAAAAAAAAAAACAAAAAAATATAAAAAGAAAATACAAAGAATAAGCAAACATTTTTAAACGTATTAATTATATTTATACTTGTACTTGTATGTAACTTAATTAGTTTTGAAAACGTTTTAGATCATACAAAATACAATACAATATATATACTATATATATATATATAAACTAAATGAATAGCGACATCGAAGCATTCTGTAAATACAACAATAATAATAATAATAAAAAAAAAAACAAACAAACATAAACAAAAAATCGGATACCAAAAATAATAAAAAATGAGAATAAAATAAAATTAAAGCATTTTAGCAGCATTGTAAAAGTTGCAGATATATTCAGGATTGAGCTAAACTTGAAGAGAGACGCAATGACAAAAAAAAAAACAACAAAAAATGACATGGAAAATGAAATGAAAAATTTTGCAAATTTTTGTTTAAATCAACTTCAATTTATATAAAAAATTTAAAAAAAAAATAAAAATGAGAAAAAAAAAACTAAACAAAAAAAAACAATAATAAAGTTGGAATAGAAGAGTTTTTATTATATAAACCAATTTGTAAAGAAAAGGAAAAGAAGCAGAAGCAGCAGCTGAAGAGTAACAAAAAAAATAAAATAAAATAACTAAAAAACTAAATGAAAAAAAAACAAAAACAAAACTTGAATTCATATTGATTTTTAAAATCATTAAATAGTAACTAAAAAAAAATAAATAAAAAAAAAAATAAAAGAGAATTGAAAGATGTGCAAATAAAAAAACAGAGAGAGTGTAAGTGAAAGAGAGTAGTGGAAGAAGATGAAAACAAAAGAAATGAAAAGAAACCAAAACAAAACGTTTCGCAATATCACTGCCAACTCCGCAAAGAGATATATCATGCATATATATGATATATATATATATATATATCATATATGTATATGTATCACATACAAAGCAGTTGCGCTTACTAACCGCACAAACACAAACACACACGCACACTCACACACACACACTTACATAGACAGCATACAACATAACACTTGCAACTGCGGGCTGGACATTATCAAGATGATACTCCAAGACAACAACAACAACAAAAACAACAACAAGAAGAAGAAAAAAAAACAAAACCCTTTCCATACATTCAACCCACAATTCACACGCAGTTTTTTTTTTCTTTTCTTTTTTTCTTTCCTTATTCATTCAAACAGTATTAACAATAATAATACAAAAAAAAAGAGTCTAATTCGGCATACCGAATATTTTATACCCTTGCAGAAATTATTACACTAAGGTTGTCTAATAAACATTTTACCAATTGTTCCTATAACAATAACAAAAAAAAAAAAAAACAAAGCTCAAATAAAAAAAATTTCAAGAAATTTCAGCAGCATTATCTCAATACTAAAATGTTGTGCTACAAAAAAAAATAGAACAAATAAATATTGAAAAATAAAAAAAAAAAACAAAATATTACAAATATAAATTTATAAATATAAATTAAGTTAGTTATTAATTTTTTAATATATTTTTTTTTAACATTTTCTTTAATTTTTTTTTAATTTTTTAAAAATGTTTTTTTTTTTCTAGTATCTGCAAGGGTTAACACTAATAATAACATAAATAAAATTCTATATTAATATTTAATTAAAAACCAAAAACCAAAACAAAAAAATATGTAAACATTTTTTTAGCAAACGTTGTCGAATTAACTTTAACTTAAAACTTAATACTAAAAACTTAAAATTTAAAAAAAAATTTAAATAAAAAGGTAAAAAAAAATGGAAGGCAAAATAGTTAACATGAGTTTTAACAGATGACAAATCGTTTATGTACGACGTATCGATATAGTCTTCAGGCACAACAAAAAAAAAAAAAACATTTTTTTAAAAAAAAAAAAGCACAATTTGAAATTTCAATTACAATTTTGAAATATTCCATAAATTGAGTTTATTTTTTGGGGCAGAGTTATAGGTTCTATTTTTTTTTTTTCTATTTTTTGTTATTAGTAGCGATTAGCTAATTGGTGTGCCTAGATTTTAAATGCATATATACCGTAATACACATTACAGTAAAAACTCTCAAAACATTGAGCGGACCGAAAGAGTTAACAGTAGAAAAAATGCGCCTTACAAAGCTAAACCTACGCGCTCCTTCGCTGCCATCCAACAGTCATCCAAGACATTTTTAACCTCGTCCACACTTTCAGTTCGATAGGCACTCCTGTAGAAACGCCGCCCCCTTTATACTCCTTGCCCATTGCCTTGCCAAACCCGTACCGATCCTTTGTACACTTTAGAATCCCTAAGAGACCATTGCAAAAAACTCCGTAAGATCATTGAATTTACGTCACTCAGGCTGCTACTTGGAATTGAAAAACTCGACAACCAAATTGCATTAGAATATGTATATCGATAAATCGATAAGCATAATGTTATCGTAATTGCATTAATGATCAGTCATAATGTTAGTCGAATTATTGCATTACAATAAATAGATCGATAAAAAAAAAACAACCAACTGCTGTTAATCGATATCGATAAACGATCACGATCAGCCATAACGCTAGACGATAGTTAATTTAGCATATTATTTAATTAAGAAATATTTTTCTATAATTTCTTGACTTCATTTTTAGGCAACAACAAAAAAAAAATTAAGAAATTCCTAAAAAAAAACGAAGTTTGTTTTTTTTTTATTATAAAAATATTTTTTTTTTGTTTTCAACGATGCAAAAAATTTTTTTTAATTTACAAAAGCAAAAAAATAACAAAATTTAGTAATAAATAAAAAAAAATTGTATTTATTTAAGTTTTCTAGGTACACACACATACACACACACAGATACACAGACACATACATGAACAAATTACAAACATTACATGTTATATAACTGTATATGTAATACATGCATAATACATTATTGTAAATGTAATCGCAAAAACAAAAAAAAAACAAATTTAAAAAAAAAATACAAATTTATAAAAAAAAAGTATTAGTGAAAAGTTTCGACCAGTTAAAAAAAAAAAAACAAAAAAAAACCTAAAAAAAAACCCAATAAATTTATTATAACAAATTTAAACAAACAAATAAAAACAAATTTCAAAACAAAATACAAAAGAAAAAAAATCATAAAAAAACAAAAACAACAACAAAGAAAAGAAACATGTTTAAACTAAGCATAAATTTAGTTTTAAAAATTTAATATATTGCAACAATAAACATGAAAATAAAAACTGAAATTATATATGACAAATGGTAACAAAAAAAAAACGAGATAATTATGTTTTTACTATCGATTATTATCATCGATAAATAATTATTTGAAAACATTTCATTTTCACTTTAGCAAATTTTACAAAATTTGCTTGACACGTGCAGAAAGCATGGAGCACCCTGTATGCATGGCTGGCAAAAAGCACGCTGAGCAAACAATACACACGGTTCGGGTACCGTCCACACGACAAAGCGTTGATTTTTGCTGCTGCTGCTGATGCTGATGCTGCCGCTGTACGCTTTACGCTTTACGCTGCCTTCATCTCTCGCTGTCGATATTGCTGTTGTCGTAAGGCGGCGTCGGAGTCTGTGCCGTGCCGACGGCTACATGGCATTCATTTGTGGTACATGCATAACTATTTTACGTATGTACAAATAAACACACACACACACATACATACATACACTGATGAGTTTGTCTGTCTCTCTATATATATATATAACTATGTGTTTGTGTGATTTTGACTCTCGTAATACTCTCGACGTCTGCCTCTACCTGATGCCCAACTGCACTACCACTTTCACAATGCGCGCTGGCGCTGTAAGCCCATAGCAATAGCAAAGCCGCAGTCGTAGCAGCAGTAGCAGCAGCAGCAGCAACAGTTGCTGTCGCTGTCGCCGTCATCATCGTTGCCGTCGCAACAAAAGCAAAAATAATACAACAAAAAAATATATAAAATCCCCCAGACGAAGGCGACAAACGAAACGTTCGAAAGTTCGAAAATGAATGCAAGCCACAAAATGAACACTGAAAGCTACAAAAAAAAAGCGCAAACAAAATTCCAGGGCCGGTTCAGCAGTCAACTGGCATTAAATGCCTGTAAATAATTATTATTATTTTTTATATGTATATGTATTTTTAGCATAGCTTTGACTACTTTGAAATTTTCTTTTGATTTTAGATTTTATATTTTAGTCAAGTTTCAAACCTAACTGCATATTAAAGTTCGTTGTCTAAGTCTTTTGTCGAATATGCTGAGAAAAAGAAAATTGATGATAAAAATAAATAAATAAATGCGTACCTGTAATGCTGCCGCTGCGCACTAGAGTTATGCAGGTGGCAGGCAACAGGCGCAGGGACAAATGCTTGGCAGAGCGACAGACAGACAGAGGGAGAGACATATGGCCATCTACCTGTATGCGTGTCTGTGTTGCCAGTGTAGAGACAACATGAACGATTCGATGAATTTTGAGTTTCGCTCGCACGCTCACTCTCTGTCTCTCTGCAGGCAGCAAGCAGCGACGCTCAAATATCAGTTACGAAAGAGATGAAACCATAAAAAGCAATAATAATCGAGCAACGCTGCATGCTCTCTCACACTCACACACACATACACAGACATACACATGCTTAGGCCTCTACTCACCTGTACACATACACAGAGAGAGAGAGAGCGCACAGCACCTTACGAACAAATACAAACGCAATAGCGTCAACAGTGACTGAGCTGCTAACTGAGGCTGCGACTGAAACTGAGCAGCAACAGCAACAGCAGCAGCAGCAGCAACAACAGCCACATTCAACAGTTGAACAATCTCCAATTGACTCTTTGGGCATTATAGCCGAGCTCAACGTTCATCCGCGACAAGTTTTTTTTCGTACCTTTCCGTGCAGGCGAGTTACACACATTATTATTATTTTTTTTTAATGCTTTTGGCTCAAAAACAAAATAAAATAAATACAAAAAAACAAACAAACAAACAATTCGCAACAATTTAATATACAAAAAAAAAAATATAAAGAAACGCAACTAAATTTTTATTATTAACAAAAAAAAAACGCAACAACAAGAAAAAAAATTTACAAAAATTTCAAAAACGTAAAACGTAAGTGAAGAAGAAGAAGAAGCAGAAACAACAGCAGCAGCAAAACAACAACAACAAAAAAAAGCTGAATAAAAGGTTGAAAAATACGAAATACGAATAATAAAAAAAATAAAATAAAATAAAAATTAAAAAAAAAAAGAAAAAGAATTCGTTCGCGTTCGTTTCGCGTGTGCCAGTGTGTGCGAGTGTGTGTGTGTGTGAGTATATGCGCTGTCAGTGTGTGTTTGTGTGTGTCTGTGTGTGAGCTCAGCTCAGCGCTTAGTCTCTGTGTCTGTATTTGTGTTGTTGCTGCTGGCACTGTGCGTCTGAGTATCGCTCTCTGCATATGTATGTGCGTGTGTGTGTGTGTGTTTGTGTCTGAATAAGTGTGTGTATGTGTGAGCCAAAACGAGACGCCATCAAAAAAAGAAAAAAAAATAAAGTTAAGCAACAGCAGCAAGAGAAATAAAATTCAAAATAAAAATAGTGATTAATAACAAAGAAGAAGAAGTAGCAGCAACAGCAGCAGCAGCAGCAAAAGCAGCAGCAGCAACAGCAACAGATGAAGCATAAGCAAAAGCAGAACAACAAAAGAAACGCGCAAAAAATACGCGCGTAAAAGTTTTTTTGTTTAATTAATATACGTAAAATAATAAAACAAAAAAAAATAAATAAAATATAAAAAAAAATAACAAGAAAAACACGAGCAAAAAAAAAAAGGCGGGCTTACAATGAAAAATGTATGAACAGCTAACAAAAGTGCAAAAGCAACAGCAACAACAACAAAAACAACAACAACAACAAAAGCAACAGCAACAAACAAAACAACAACAACAAGAAGAAGAAAGAGACACAAATAAAGCGCGCAGCCGCCAGCGACAGCGCCGCCCCCGCATGCTACGCAGCCGCAATTGTCTTTTGTCTCCAACAGCGCCTTTGCCTCTAACGTTGTCGCCGTTGTCGCTGTCGTCACTGTCACAGTCGCCGTCGTCGTTGTCGTTGTCGTCGTCGTCGTCGCCCTCGTCGTCAACTTCGCTGTCACCGTTACCGTCACCGTCACCGTTGCCGTCGTCGCCGCTGTTTTTACCTTCGTCTTTGTCTTTGTCGTGGCAATTAAAAAGTTTTATGCAAAATACGCAAAACAAATGTAAATGTTAATGTTAAAATTGTTTTATGTTAAATATTAAATGTTAAATATTAAATGTTAATGTTAATACAAATGCATGCTGTCTCTGTTGCACACTGTGCTAGTGCATATTGTGCATAGATGTGAACTGTCATTGTCACTGTGCATCTGTGTCTGCGTTTGTCTCTCTCTAAGCAAAATGCACAGAGCAGCAACAATAATAACAACTACAACAACAAAAGTAATTACAAACACAACAACAACAACAACAGGGAAAGGAGTCGCTTAGAAGCTTAATATATCAAAAGCACAAAAGCACACAAAAAAAAGCCCACAGCAACAGCAGCAACAAAAAATTGGCGAAAGGTGCACCCACCAATAACAACAACAGCAACAGTATAAAGTCAGCGAGTCAAACGTGTTACGTCGTTTATGTTTTACGTCTTACGTTTTACGTAGTTGCCTTGCAGCCTCTTTTAGTGATAGTGTGCCATAAAGAGAGAAAGAGAGAGCTGGAGAGCGAGAGAGCGAATGCAAGAGAGTAAAATCCTTCTTCTTACGAATTGTAGTGCCAAAATCCATAATATTAAATACAATTTTTACCTGGCAGGCACACAGCTGCATAAATATGTAAGTACAACAACAACAACAACTACAACAATAATAATTACAACAACTGCAACAACAACCGTAATTATAAATGCATAAAATGCAACACTGCGCTCTAAGCCTGGCTTAACAGCGCAATGCGTCGACAGGCAGGCAATAGCAACAGCAACAACAGCAGCAACAGCAGCAGCGACATCAATAAAAGCCAAATATAAAGCACCCTGTAAGGTGCGCGCAGACTGCTGTCGACGTCGACGCCGTCATAGCCGCGATGGTTAAATACGATGGCAATATATGTATGTATGTATGTACAATATACGCGCAGCAGCCATAAAGCCATACTTACAAATCCATGACTTAGTGTGTGACAAAGATAGCAATAATAAATTGTGAGAGTATGATGATTGTGAGAGTGGTTTTTAGTGTGGGAGAGTAGAAGAACAAGAGCGAGAGAGCGCAAGCGCAAGTGCGAGAGTGAGTGAACGTACGCAAACGTTGTGTGTGCGCACAAAAGAGCGCAAAATGTATAAAACGACGTTGACGCTGGCGCTGGTGCTGTGAGCGGGAGCAAAAAGGGATCAAAAGGTGTTGTCTGTGTATGCAGTGCTGCTACTGCTACTGCCGCTGTCGCTGTCTCTGTCGCTGCCACTGTTAACGTCTCAGTCGACTTGTTCGAAAATCGATGTTTCGCTCTTGCTGTTTTCTTGTGTCTTGTATATGCATGTGTATGTATGTGTCTGTGTATTTTTGATTACGTTTTCTCGTGGCTTCTTGTATCGTTTTGGCTTCGACTTCGTTGACTTCGACTTCGACTTTGGCTTCGGCTACAGCTACGGCTACGGCTTTGGCTTTTGCCTTTGGCACCAGCATATAGTTTTTGGTAGTTGTTATTGCCATTGCTGTTCATCGTTCTTTATTTTGTCTTTTTCATTTCTTTCGTATGTTTCTTTTTCTTATATTTTTTTTTTTTTTGTATTATATTCTTTCGTCTGTTTGTTAGTGGTCTTCGCGCACATTGATGATGGCGATCAATTTGGGGCTGCGATTATGGTACAGTAAAATGAACAACGTCGCGGTCGCCGTTGTCGATGTCGTTGCTGTTGCCGTTGCCGTTGCCGTCATCGTTGTCGACGTCTTCGCTGTTGCTGTTGCTGTCACCGTCGCGTTAGCCACTACGCAGCATACAGACACACACACATACACAGGCATATGCATATGCATATACAATGCCACTCACATGTGCACGTTAGCCAGCTTACACTCATACACACATAAATATATACACATACTCGCACTTAACCCACACACAAAAGAGCAGCAATAGCAATAGCAATAGCATGCGGAATGAAGGGGGCTGGTGAGGGGTTAACGTCGTGAGAGAGTTATTTTATTTTCGTGTTCGTGTTAACGTTTATTGTTTTTCTTTTCTTTTTTTTTTTTTTTTTCTGCGTCGTTTTTCTTACCTTCTCTCTGTCTCTCCTTTACTTTGCTTTTGGGTCTTGACTCTGTGACTGTGTTATTTTTTTTTTATTTTTTTTTATTTTATTTTTGAGGCTTGTATAGTTATTGATGCCCGGCTTTGACCGATGGGTTAGGGTTAGGTTCGGTATATTTCTTTCTTTTGCTGTCTCTCACAGGGTGCACAAGTGTTTGTATATAAATGTCTGTGTGTGTGTGTTGTGTATATCAAATACTTCTTTGCCTGGGTTAAATTATGTCAAATCTTGATGGGATTTCAAATGGGGTTTTTTTTTTTTTTTTTTATTTTTTTTGTCTGTTTTTCAACTGATTATTCGTCTATTCTTGGCCCTCGCATGACTTGGTATCTCTATGAGGGGCTAAGAACACAGACACACAGACACGCAGAGAAACAGAGGGCAAAGAGAGGGCCAAAATAGTGCAGTGAGGTGGAAGGGGGGAGGTTAAGAAACTGATATACGACTGTAGGCGTTCAATTTCAGATTATTTTCATCATCATAAAAAAAGAAACAACAACAACAAGAAAGTTCAGAGATCAGTTTTTCTCTCCATTTTTATTTGAGGGTCAAATGCAGCTAATGTTGGCCAAGTTAATACCCAAAAGTTGCTAAAGTTGGTAAACAATATCTTTATTATAATTTTTATTAATTACTAAACAAAGTAAGGCTTTTCTTTTATTTACATATATATGTTTTTTTTATACCCTTTCCAAAGGGTATTACAAATCTTGGATAACAGCTTGCAGCACAGTGTAGAAGGCGTGTCAGCTTAGATTAAGTATATATATATTCTTGATCAGCATCGTTTTAAGTTTCTAAATCTGTAATTTGTTAGTGTAGGCTGTTTATCCTTCTGGTGGTCCGACCTTTTGTTGCAACTTAAGGAAGTCTCTCAGTTTTAAAGCTTTTTCTATGAAACTTGGCATGCATGCTCCGTATGTCTATAAGCTGTATATAAGTTAGAACGGGTTGGATCGGTTAACTATATCATATAGCTGCCATAGGAATGATCAGTTCAAAATTGAGTCTTTGTATGAAAAACTTTTTTATTTCCTAAGCTTTTCGGCTGATACTTACAGGATTTACAGTTTATTGGCAGTCTCTACATGTATGTCAAATTTGATCTAAATCGGACTGCAATTTCATATAGCTGCCATAGGCAGGATCAGTTGAAAAATGAATTTTTGTATGAAAAACTTTTTTATTTCATAAGCTTTTTAGCTGAAATTTACTGGATTTGTGTTTAGTGATGACATATACATGTCTGTCAAATTTGATACAGATTGGACAATTACAACATATAGCTGCCATAGGCAGGATCAGTTGAAAATTCAGTTTTTGTATGAAAAACTTTTTTATTTCCTAAGATTTTCGACTGATACTTACAGGATTTGTGTTTAGTAATGACATATACGCGTCTGTCAAATTTGATACAGATCGGACAATTATAACATATAGCTGTCATAGGCAGGATCAATTCAAAATTGAGTTTTTGTATGAACAACTTTTTTATTTCTTAAGAATTTCTGCTGAAATTTACAGGATTTATGTTTAGTGGCAATCTCAATATGTCTGTCAAATTTGGTCTAAATCGTAAGACTACTTCATATAGCTGCCATAGGAATGTTCAGTAAAAAATTGACTTTTTGTATAAAAAAAAAGTTTTAAAGTGTATAAAAACTTCGTCATGCCATAGATAATATTTGCTTACTGCTGCTTACAGTTGTTTTCAATTTGAATACTTCTTAAGATCAACTGATATCTTGGTGCTATAAAAAAAAAACAAAAAAAAAAACCTCAATCAATCTCTTTAAAGTTTTAACATTGAACATTCTCTTTCTTTGGCTTAATGATAATGCAATGTTATAGTTCTTCGATATCTGTTTAATCTCTTCAGTTGAAATTCTTAATCATTCAATTTTTATATATAAGAAAGTAACAAAACGCCGATCAAGACTCTTTCATTCTCTCTCTCTCTCTTTAACTTCTTACTTTGTGCTTGTTGATCAAAAGCCTGCGGCTAACTTTCAGTTGCACAGCATGAAAGTAGCCAAAGGTTCCAAGAAGAAGTGAGAGCAAGAGGAAGCTGTTACTGTTGCTGTTGCTGATGCTGCGTTGAACTGATTGACCTGAATTTATATTTTATTTTTTATTTTATTTTTTTGTATATTTTTTGCTGATTCGTTGATGTCATTTTAATTGTTTCCTAATTGCTTGCAAAAGCAAACTTTCTACGCAATTTTCGCAATAACATTTGGCAAGAAAAATACAATAAAAAAAAGAAGAGAAGAGAAGTGCAAAAGCAGCAAAGACAGCAACTGATCCGTAATAATGTCTAATCGCGTTAAGAATCTGCCTTCTTTTTTGGGCCACGTGCCGGCAGCAGCAGCCAGAGCAGCAGCAGTAGCAGCAGCAGTAACTGGCTCATCAATATTGACCGGTTTACCTGTGGCAGCACGCATGACTCCCGCCACGATAACCGCACTACACATTGCTTATACTACACACCCCTTGCCCCTTGCTCGCCTTACCCCCTTAAGCAATGTGTTTGTCAATGTGTTGTATGCATTGTGTATGTGCCAAAAACTAGTCTATAAGCGCGCCACATGACACTGACCTCACCTACTAACGGAACCAGGAGGCAACAGGCCGCAAAAAAAAAAAAAAAACCAACAAAATGTTGAGGGAAGCCGGAGACCGGAGGCATGAAAACGCAGTCATAGCAGGTTAGGGCAGAGGGTGGCAAGGGAAGAGACAGATTCAAGATTCAAGAGTTGGTAGACTCGATCTTCGAGACAGTGTCGCGCAGTCACAGTCGCAGTCATCGTTGCCGTTGCCGTCGCCGTCGCAGTTTCAGTCTCTGACACTAGTCGAACCTCATAGCCGGTTGAACTGACAAAACAAGTTTATCCACATCCCCGGAAAGTTAACAAGCCAACGTCGTCGCAGTCGCCGCCACCGCCAAATCAACAACAACAGCAAAAAAAAAAAAAAATGCCTCATGAACTTTGCGGCGATGATGTCGACGTCGCAGTCGACTGCGACAGCGACAGTAACGGCAGCTATGCTGGGCATGCCGGGGCAGTTTTTGGTGGCCGTTTTTTTTTTTTTTCTTTTTTTATCAAACAATAAAACTGGCAATGCTGGACGTGAACGTGCCACCTGAAGCTGTTGCTGCTCTGACTGAACCTGGTTCAGCTGTTGGAGGAAGGGGTAGGGGGAGGGCAGCCTGTCTGCTGCGACTGACTGCTTTGGCTGTGGAACCAGAAAGTCAGCATCAGCAACTTCTGGATTAGGTCAAGGATTGGCCGACATGACTTGTTTCTTATTGTTGTTGTTGCTGTTGTTGTTGTAGTTGTTTGGGCCACAGCGACTACCGGTACCTGTTCTAAATAATAACAACAACAACAACAACAAAACAACTATAACAGGGAACAACAGCAAACAACTTGTTGCGCTGTTTTGTTTGTTTCGCTGCTTAAGTTATCAAAAAAACAACAACAACAACAACAACTACAACAACAACAACAAAATAAAAACAAATCCCTCGAAAAACATGTTTATTTTTTTTTATATATTTTCTTCGCTTTTTGTTTTGTTTCCGAACTGGAAATTGAAATTGAAACTGAAATTGAAACTGGACTATAAAATGTTTCTTTTTTTTTTGTTTTTCTTCTTCTTCTTTTTTCCGCAACTGGTTAAGGAACCAAAACAATAAATGTTGTAAATAATAATAACAACAAAACGCAACAAGTGGCAGAAGGAAGAAGAAATTTTTATTGCATTTTGCTGGTGTTTCTCTAAAAGTTAAGGAGTTTGACATTTTCTTAGAAAAAAAAACTTTTTAAATATTTTTTAGAATTCTGCTACCATCAAAATTTGCTTAAAAAATTCATTTAAAATAATTTATGGAATTTTATTTAAAAAAAAGAATTTAAAATATTTTTTATAGAATTTTATTTTATCAAAAATTGCTCAAAAAATTAATCTAAAATATTTTATAAAATACCATCAAAGTTTGCTTAAAAAATTAATATATAATATATACATCTAAAATATTTTAAAGAATTCTGCCACTATCAAAGTTTGGTTATAAAATTTATTTAAAATATTTTACAGAATTTTATTTTAAAAAATTAATTTTAAATATTTTATAGAATTTTATTTTATCAAAATTTGCTCAAAAAAAAATTTATTTAAAATATTTTAAAGAATTTTTTCCTATCAAAAATTACTCAACAAAATTATTTCAAAATATTTTATAGAATTCTGCTACCATCAAAATTTGCTCAAAAAAACTTAATTTAAAATAATTTATAGAATTTTATTTTACAAAAATAATTTAAAATATTTTATAGAATTTTATTTTAAAAAATGATTTTAAAATATTTTATAGAATTCTGCTACTATTAAAATTTGCTTAAAAAATTCATTTATAATAATTTATACTATCAAAATTCGCTTAAAAAATTAATTTAAAATAATTTATAGAATT
The DNA here is from genome assembly GCA_037044475.1 of Zaprionus obscuricornis. Classification (NCBI taxonomy): domain Eukaryota; kingdom Metazoa; phylum Arthropoda; class Insecta; order Diptera; family Drosophilidae; genus Zaprionus; species Zaprionus obscuricornis. Next base: position 52,193 of record JBAMBR010003251.1, on the reverse strand, counting down.
TTATTTTAAATAATTAATTTTAAAATATTTTTTATAGAATTTTATTCTATCAAAATTTGCCTAAAAAAAATTAATCTAAAAATATTTTTTAGAGTTTTTTTTTCTTCCAAAAATTGCTCAACAAAATTATTTTTAAATATTTTATAGAATTCTGCTACTATAAAAATTTGCTTAAAAATTTATTTAAAATATTTTATCAAATTCTGCTGCCATCAAATATTTTATAGAATTTTATTCTATCAAAATTTGTTAAAAGAAATTAATTTAAAATATTTTCATTTCATTTTTCTTTTAAATTTCTAATTTTATTGCATCGTTTCACAGTCTTTTGCCAGCAAATAATTTGCCACGCCTTCAGCCCTTTTTGCCCTACAATTAGTCTAGCACACTTTTCATATCTTTTGCGCTTGTGTATAACAAAAAAAAAAAATAAAGAAAAACAAAATACAAATAAGGCACAAAACGACGACGACAGCGACGGCAGCAGCGCACAGCTGCTTTGCTCTGCTTCTGTTGGCTTCTTCTGCTAACTTCTGCCGTCTGCTTTTGCTTCTGCTTGCTCGCTGCTGCTGCTTGCTGTTGCTGCTGCTGCTGCTGCTTCTTTCCACCTGTTGTTGTGATGAGTTATGCAGTTACACGTTTGACATTTGCGAAGGAGTCAAACTAGTTCGACGGGCACGTGTGCAGCTTTTGTTGTTTGCCCTCTCCCTCTCCCTCAACACAACCCCCCACCCCACCCTCTTCTCTCTTGAAAGTGCCGTTTGCCTTCTCTCTCGCTCTGTTTAACTTACCGTTCATCCATCAGTACATCATGTTTTGTTATTCCCCCCTCTACTCTTACCTAGCGGTCGCACTTGCTCTCTCGCTCTCTTTTTTTGGTCTTGTTGTTTTCTCTGTTTATGTTTGTTTCGTTTTTGTTTGTGCGCTTTGCAAATCGTTCAACTCGACAACAACAACAACAACAACAGCAACTGTAATAACAATACTAACAACAACACAAACAACAACAATAATAATAATAGCAGCAACAATAACTCATCGTCTCATCAAGTCATACAGCGGCAGAGGAACAACGACAACGATGACAGCGACGTTGACGTCGACGCTGACGCTGACGCCGACGCAACTTTTGAACCCGTTCCACCCGTTCCGCATTCCATATGTTCCGTTTTGTTTGTTACTTTTTGTTGCTTTTCGGTGTTTTATTTACTTTTGGAGGCACGACTCCAATTGTTCAGCTGTGTGCTGAATGGGCGGTAAATGGGCGTGTCTATAGTAGCGCTACAGTTAAATTTCTTTTGCGTCTTTTTTTAATTGCAATATTAATTTAATATTTTAGCTAGAAAATTTATGATTATTTATTTTTGTAGTGAATTTTTAGAGCTTTTAGCTTTTTTTTAGGCAATTTGACAAAATTATTTATTATTTTTTAATGCAAATTAATGCACTTTTGAGCTTTAATAAGCTTTTGCTTAAAATGTTAAAAATATGCTTAAATTTTCTTAAATTTTTATCGTTCGTATTAATATTATAAAAATGCGCACTGAGAGCTTTTCATAAGCTTTTAAGCTTAGATAATTAAGCTGAAGGCTTAACATATGCTAATTATATGCATTGAAGTATCTGTTATATCTTAGCTTAGCTTAGCTTAGCTTAGATTACATCATTTACATACGCTGACTGATCATCAATTATATGTAAATAGTCAGCAAGGGCAATAAAAGCTTTTCATAAAGCTGCTGGCTGAAGAGCTTTTTTTTGTTTTTTTTGGCGTGTGTATGTTATTAATCTATTAGCCTGCATTTGAGTATAGATTAATTAATCGTTATTATTGTTGTTGCTGTTGTTGTTGTTTTTTGATTGTTGTGCGATTTATGCATTGCAATTGAATTGAATTGCAGTTCAATTATAGCTGCAATTCTTTTCTAACTAATTAAATTATAATTAATCAATTGTTTTTATTGTTCTTTTTTTTTTTATATACCCTTGCAGACTGTATATTAATTTTGGCCAGATGTTTGATAACGCCCAAAAGAAAGCATACATATTGTTCTTCAGCATCGATAACAGATCCGAAATTTGCAAGTTCGTCTGTCCGTCTGTACTTTTACTTGTCAGTCCGTCAATTCGACTGTCAGTCGCTCTGTAGTCTGTCAGTCTTAAAGCTATCTCAATGAAACTAGACATATATACTTCCTATATCCATAAGCTATATATAAGTCGGAATAGAACGTATCGGAACATGGTATCACATAGCTGACATTGGGAAAATCTTTTGAAAATAGAATTTTGTATGAAAAACTTTTTTGTTTAGTTAGATATCTGTCTGTAACTTCCAAAAGTTGCGTTTAATGCCGACTTATATAGATTTGCCAACTTTGGTCCCTATCGGATTACTATATCATATAGCTGCCATACGAATGATCCTTCGAAAAATAAGTTTTTGTATGAATAACTTTTCTATTTCTCAAGATTTTCTCCGAAATTTACAGCATCTACGTTTAGTGTCGATTTATACATGCCTGTCAAATTTCAAATCGGACTACTATATCATATAGCTGCCATACGACGGATACCTCGAAAATTGAGTTTTTGTATGAAAAACTTTTTTGTTTCCAAAAATTTCTCTCTCAAATTTACAACCTCCACGTTTAGTGCTGATCTATAGTTGTCTGCCAACTTTGGTCCTTATCGGATTACTATATCATATAGCTGCAATACGACGGATCCCTCGAAAATTGAGTTTTTGTATGAAAAACTTTTCTATTTCTTAAGATTTTCTCCGAAATTTACAGCCTCCACGTTTAGTGTCGTTTTAGACATATCTGCAAAATTTGGTATCTATTGAACTACTACATCATATAGCTGTCTCTATAGGACTACTATATCCTATAACTGTCATAGTAGCAATGGCTCAAATATTGACTTTTTGTAAAGCTTCTTTTAAGACTGCAAAGGGTATAAAATCTTTGGCAAGCCATAGATAATTTTTACTTTCTTATTTGTATTTTTAATTTGTTTATTGATTTGTTATTTTTTTATTAATTTTTTTTTTCTCTTTTATTTTTTTACAGCTAATTTCCAAGGAGCTGCGTATAATTTGTTTTTTATATTCCGCTTAGTTCCTTAGTGCCATAAAATGCAATATTGAAACGACAAGAACAACGAATACAACAACAGCAACATCTATAATAACACCAACTTCTACAACTGCAACAACAGCAACATCTACAACAACAACAAGTGCCTTCATTGACAACGTGATAGTGATATTTAAATAATGTTTATATACTCTTAACAACAACAACAACAACTCTTGCCTACAACAACAACAAACAACAACAAACAAGAACAAGAATTTGGAATTACGAATGCCATTAAATAATTCCAATAAAAATTATTTTATATAATTGCACAGCTGCTGCACGCACATCCGAAGTCTTCCATAGTACAGTTAAGCATTAAGATCATAATCATAGAAGATATCCTGTAAAACTAAGCATATAATGTCAACATCTACCGCTACAACGAGCGTGATAACGTCCAACGAGCTATCGCTAGCCGCTCACGTCGGCCACGCCCATACACAACATAATCACGCCCACGTTACAACACACGGACACACAACACATAATACACAGCAGCAACACACGTTGCATCAGCAACAGCAACAACAGCAACATACACATCGTTTAGGTGTTGGTCTTGGAGGTGTTGGTGTTATTGGTGGCGTGGTTGCTGGACATTTAAGTGACGCATCCTTATCACCAATACAACAAGGTGCAAATATTGTTGCAACTAGCAATAACGGTTCACCATTAGGACAAAACGGTATACCATTACTTACAACAATGCATCGATCACCCGATAGTCCACAGCCAGAATTGGCAACTATGACAAATGTTAATGTATTGGATTTACATACGGATTCATCCAAACTTTATGAAAAGGAAGCTGTTTTTATATATGAAACACCAAAAGTTGTTATGCCACCGGATAATGGTGGTGGTGGTGGTGGTAATGGTGGTGGTGGCGGTGGTAATGGTAATGGTGGTGGTAATGGTAATGGTAATGTTAGTGGTAATCCTGGTTCAAATGGACCACATGATGATCAAGTGATAGATGCACGTATTGCACAACATTTGGCAACACAACAACAACAACAGCAGCAACAGCAACAGCAACAACAACAACAGGAACATCAACCATTGGCTAAAATAGAATTTGATGAAAATCAAATAATACGCGTTGTAGGACCCAATGGTGAACAACAACAAATTATATCACGTGAAATTATAAATGGTGAACATCATATATTATCGCGTAATGAGGCTGGTGAACATATACTCACACGTATTGTTAGTGATCCATCGAAGCTAATGCCGAATGATAATGCTGTTGCCACGGCTATGTATAATCAGGCACAAAAAATGAATAATGAGCAACAACAACAACAACAACAACATCATCAGGGTGTCTATCAAACATCACCATTACCATTGGATGCATCAGTATTACATTATGGCAATGATAATGTTATAAAAACTGAAGCTGAAATCTATGAAGATCATAAGAAACATGCAGCAGCCGTTGCAGCAGCAGCAGCAGCAGCTGCATCTGCATCAGTTGCATCAACAGTTAATACTGGTAATGGTGGTGGTTCTATTATATATACAACATCGGATCCAAATGGTGTTAATGTTAATGTTAAACAATTGCCACATTTAACAGCAGTACCACAAAAATTGGATCCAGAATTATATCAACCCGATAAACATATCGATTTAATTTATAATGATGGCAGTAAAACTGTTATATACTCGACAAGTGATCAAAAAGGTCTTGAAATTTATTCTGGTGGTGATATTGGTAGTTTGGTATCGGATGGACAAGTTGTTGTACAAGCGGGTTTACCATATGCCACTACAACAAGTGCTACGGGTCAACCAGTCTATATTGTTGCCGATGTTGAGGAACATTTACAGGGGTGAGTTACGACTACAATATCTACATGAATATGAATATGAATATATATAAATATATAAAGTTATAAATATTTTACATTGCTTATAAGTTAGTGTAGTAATTGATATATATTTTTATATTAATATTTACCGATTTTAAGCTTCCATAGTTTTTAAAAATATTATATGCCATGTTATTGATAGTTATCGATTACTTTTTTTTTATAAAAAATTAAGCTTATTATTAAAATTTTTATTTTTACATATTTAAATCGATAAAATTTGCGATAGGCAGCATGATTTGTTAATCGATTAATTTTTTAATTGGTATATCGATAAAATTTATAATTTCATTAGCGTTTTTCATTCGCTATGTTTTGCATATCGTCGATATATATCGATTTATTTTATTTAATCGATTTTTAAAATCGAAAAACTCATATCGATAAATTTTATAATTACATTAGATTTTTTCATTCGCTTTGTTTTGCATATCGATAGTTATCGAGCTGTCGATATTTATCGATTATTTTTTATAATCGATTTTTAAAATAAGCAAAATCGAACAGCTTATATCGAGAAATTTTATCATTTCATTAGCTTTTTTCATTCGCTATATTTTGCATATCAATTTCGATAATTATCGAAGTGTCGATATATATCGATTTATTTTATTTTATCGATTTTTTAAAAACGACCAAAAATCGAACAACTTATCGATAGACTACAGCATTGTCATCTAAGCATTGACAAAGTTAATTATCGATAAATCGATAAATTTAAAATATTTGTTTTTTGTTCTATTTTCGATAGCTTTTCTATAGATATTTGTTTTTACCGTTATATTAAGCTATTTTCAATAGTGTTTTTTTTGTTGTTGTTGCCATTTTTCATAAGTGCTGCATAGTGTTAAGTCTTCTGCTGCTGCTTCTTCTTCTTCTGCTACTGCTTCTTCTTCTTCTTTGTATGTATAGAAATTCTCGCTTGATTTTGTGTGCAATGGCAAAGAGTCTTGTCATACTATATGTCATGTCAGCTTTGATCATAAATCTTTTTGGCTAATTGTTGCACATCTTAGATTTTCCCTGTATCTATCGTTGCCGTAGCTGTAATCTATAACGAAGCAACAACAACAACAGCAGCAACATCTCCATTGGCCTGTAAACAGTTCAAGAGAACGTCGAACGACGACGATGACGTCGACATCTTTTGGTTGTCCTTTTGGTCATTTGCATTTCTCATGCATTTGAATTAACCGCTGCCCGTTTTACTGTTAATTATTGCGATAGTTGCAGCTAACACTAACAAGAGCAACATACAACAACAACAGCAACAGCAATAGTTTTTGCCAACGCCAGCGCATTTCGCCCCAAACATTGACTGTAAAATCGCCTTGGCCTGCTGCAAACAACAGCAACAACAGCAACAGCAGCAACATACAATCCTCAGTCCCCATTCCCAGGGGAATGACAGCTTCCGTTGTAACTGTTTCTGCTCTACGTTATTGCAACAACAACAACAACTGCAACAGCAACAGCAACATTCTGGCATTTGGCGTGCATCGAATCTGCAAGTAGGCGAGAGGCTAATAATACACAGCCTCCACGCGGATGTTTCTACATATCTTCCCCTGTCTCTCTCTCTCACTCTCTCTCTCTCTCTTGCTCTTTTATTCACATTGCTGCCAGCTGCATTGCTCTTTCCATCTCATTCTTTCACATATAAACTTACTGCAGCAATTCATTTTGGAGCAGCCGCCATCATCATAATGATCATCATAATGATGATCATCATCGTCATACGACGAGCTTTTGGTATGCACAAGTAATAAAAATTTGAATATAAATTAATCTAATAGAGAACCGTTACAATGACGATGACGACGACGACGACGACGATGGCGACGATGGCGACGACGATGGCGATGGCGATGGCAATAGCGATGGCTAGATGCATGTGGCAAAGCACCTCCAGCAAGGTGCCGCCTGTTGCCTGTTGCCTACTTCGCCTGCTTTGCCAACTAAGTCATCGTCGTCATCTGCATGCAGCCACAGCCACAGCTACAGCTACAGCAGCAGCAGCAGCAACAGCAACAGCAATAGCTTCTAATGCTGCTTCGATGCTCGATGCTCAATGCCTGATGCCTGATGGTCGATGGTCGATGGTCGATGGTCATCCTGTTATAGCATATAGCTATAGCAGCAACTGCCAACTGGCAACTGGCAACGGCAGCATGCATGTTCTTGCATGCACGCCAAGGTCCATAAATAACGACAAAATTGCGTTTCCGCATATGGTCCGGCAAAAACGGGCGTTCGCCTTGGACGCCTCTGACGTTTGGCATGCTGTTTGACCAACGCGTCTGCCAACACACACACACACACAGCAGCAGCAGCAGCAACTGCAACAGCAACAGCAACAGCAACAGCAGAGACAGCGACACTAGCAGCAGCAAGCAGAAGATTCTTTAGCAGCCAAAGGAAGACAACGAAATGATGTTGATGTCTTTGACTTTGCCTTTTGCCTGCCACGCTATGTATTGTCGCCTGTTGCCGCCATTCGTTTGGTTTGCTTTCTTCTGCCACAAAATGTGCCACATTGACCATTTGGCTGGCTGGCTGGCTGGTTGACTGTCTGCTTTGGCCCCTTGCGTGTTTGCGGCATGTTGCACGTTGCACGTCTTGCATGTTGTACAGTTGCTTTTTCTTTCATTCTTCTTCATTTCTTTTCACTGCGATTTTCTTCTGTTTTTTTTTTTTTGCTGCCTTGCCTTTTGATATATGTTCGAAAAGGCTTCGCGATTTTGCCAATGTTGGTTTTTTTTTTTTTTTTTTTTGGGGACACTTTGATTTTTTTTTTTTCAACATCACGTTTCTGCATGTGCGTGCATTGTCTTATGCTTAATTTTTTATACCCTGTAAATTTTATATTAACTCAAAATTAGCATAATTTGTGCTTAAATTGAATTTTTTATATTAAAGCAATTTTTAGAGATTTTTAGGAAGCGTCATATACCCTATGCAAACTAATTTACAGGGTATTAAAATTTCAAATTTTCATATTTTTATTGTATTAACTTTAAAAGCATTGCTGCAAATTTTTTTTATAGATATTATATATATTATATATGTATGTGCATATACCCCATAGCAACTTAATTACAGGGTATTAAAATTTAAATTGTCATATTTTTTATGTATTCATTTGACAAGCATTGCTGCAAAATTTTTATAAATGTTATGCTTAGGCATGCTGTGCATATACCCCTTAGCAACTTAATTACAGGGTATTAAAATTTAAATTGTCATAATTTTTTGTTTTCATTTGAAAAGCATTGCTGCAAAATGTTTATATATGTTATGCTTAGGCATATAGTGCATATACCCCATAGCAACTTAATTACAGGGTATTATAGGGTAAAATTTAATTTCTCATATTTTTTATGTATTCATTTTACAAGCATTGCTGCAAAAGCATATAAGAAAATTAGTTTTGTAAAATTTACAGGGTATCTATAGGTGTCATACATTGAGTTAAGTCTTTAGTCAAAGACATATCAACTGTCTGTCCGCTTGCATCAGTCAACGTTGACCTTTTACCAGCTGCACTTCTCGTCGTTGCTGTTGTCGTTGCTGTTGCTGCTGTTGTTGCTGTTGTTGTTGTTGTTGTCGCTTTTAAGGTTAACTTAATGCAAAAACAGAAAAATGAGCAAAAAATATGAAGAAAAAAAAAAAATCCTTTCGCCAATCGCCTGTCACATTATATCCTACATATCTTGAAGCAGATCCCTTCGCAACGCTCTTTATAAGTTAAGCTGCTTATGAGTTACACTGCGCTACATAAAATTTACAGCTGAACACATGTGCTCACCCCACAGTAGGCAGACATGCAGGCAGGCAGGCAAGCAGGCAGCAGCAGCTGCTGTTGTTGTTATTTTTCTCTCGCTGTTGATCGCTTTGTGCTAAGAGCTTTGTAAGCTTGATGAAATGTCAAGGCTTTTTATACGCTTGTCAATGTTGTTGTTGCTGTTGTTGTTGTTGTTGTGACGAAAGCTCTGTTGAAAGCGCCAAGCGTTCGCTGATGGAGTTTTTATAACCGTTTATTGCCGACATTATTCGGTTAAGTGCAATGCAATGTTCAATTACACATACAGACATACAAATAGAAACACACAGACACAGACACATAGAGTCCGAGACTGACCAATACTCAGCAATTGGTTTATTTATTGCTTAGACGCTATAAAATCATTTTATAGCATATGCATTTTCATTGAAAGAAACAACAACAACAACAACAACAAATTGTGCAACTGACAAAGAGACATAGAAGCAACAGAGAAAAGAAAGAGACAGACAGACATACAGTCACACATATGTGGGAACATATTTTAATATGCATCATTAGATCATTTAAAGCCAAAAACTTGATAAATTATGAGCGTTACTAACTTGACTAAAAATCATAATCTCAAAACCATATCCTCTAAAAACAACAACAACAACAACTGCAACTATAAAAAAAATAAACATCAAACAAAAAAAAAAGCTAAAGAAAATAACGCTTAAAAAGCATGCAAAAATGTTATAGCCGAAAAGCGTTTTTATAGCTCATTTAGCTATGTATTAAAAACACAAAATATAGCCAAAAAATAGCAGATGTACATACATACATACATACATCATATAATGTCATCATATAAGAAAATATACAGCGCCAAGATAATGAGAGCGTTAATTTTAATACCAAAAAAAAAACCCCAAAAAAATGCAATGAAAATTTTAACTTAATACAAAAGCATTTTGTTAATCAAAAAATTTTTTACGCTTACTTGAAGAAAAAGTACAAAATATCTAACAAAAAAAATTTCAATTAAGGGTAAAAAAAAATTCCTAAAGCTAATTAAAATGAAAGGAGAAGGCGTTAAAAGTCGCGCATATTATTATTATTTTTTATCAATTTATTTTATACCATGAAAAAAAGATTAATAAGCATTATCTATAAAAATAATTATCTATAAATAAATAAAAAAAAAATTAATGTGCATTATCTATAAAAATAATTGAAAATTTATATTTTACAATTTTTTTTTTGATTTTTTCAAAATTTCAATGTCTTAATAAAGAAAATTTGAGGCATTTTTATAAAATAAATAAAATAAATTTATGCCATAAAAAAAATAAATAAAAAAAAATTAATGTGCATTATCTATAAAAACAATTGAAAATTTATATATTTTTTTTTAATTTTTTTTTTTTGCAAAATTTCAATGTGTTAATAAAGAAAATTTGTGGCATTTTTATCAATTTATTTTATGACATAAAAAAAAAAATAAATAAAAAATTAATATGCATTATCTATAAAAATAATTGAAAATTTCAAAATGTGCAGCATTTTGTAGTGCAGTGTATTTTTTTTATATATTTATTATGCGGAAACCGCACAAAAAAATTGTGTTAAAATGAATTGCATTTCATGAAATTTCCATACATAAGGATGCCCTTCACAATGTAGCCTTCCTTGTGGGGCGTTCGCGGTCACTTGCACACACACACACAAACACACACACACAGAGAGAGACACACAGAGGCACACACAAAGAGTTATAGCAATAATGTTGTGACGCAGTATGAGACAAGACAAGACAAGACAAGAGATACTGCCGGACAGTCCGGGGCACACCTCATTTTATTTAGTTACTTTCACTTTAGTCCGATCATATTAAATTTCCGAGCTACAAAACATATGTAGATATATATATATATATATAAATACATATAATATTTTATACTTATACATGTATAATATATATATTATTATTATTTTTTTTATTTTTATTTTTTTTTGTAATTTTTTGCTTGGTATTTCATATATTTTTTTTCTTTACATTTTTATTGAATTTTTTTTTTTTTTGTATTTTATTTTTATTTTTTATTTTATTTTTTTTATTTTAATATGACATTTTAGTCACGATAAAAAATAAAAACACAACGAACTGTATGTAAGAGTGTATCTCTCACTGTGTGTGTGTGTGTGTGTTTACAGTGCAGGGCACCAGATTGTTAACACCTCTTGAAATGTTTAAAAGTAAACAGTGACTCTTAAATAATTGTTAACGTCTAAGTTACGAGTATTGTTTTTTTTTTTTTTTGTTTTTTTTCTTACAATGTTTTTTTGTTTATCTTTCGGTATCTGAGTTTTGTTATTACATTTGATTTTCTCTCAGTCTTTGGCGTTTATTCCCTAAGTACCTCCGATTGACAATAATTCAGTGGGTTTTTATTGGTGTCAGCATTACACACCTTTACACACTCTAACACACACACACACACACTTACACAGACATATACATGTGCATCGGAAATGGAGCATTTTGATTATGATATGCAAATAAATGAGCATATTAGCTGCAGCATGCACTTTGTATAGCAGCTTAAAGTGTAAACTACTTAGTGTATAGACAGAGTGCATGAGCTTTAAAGCTTTTTATTTTGCATGAGCTTTAAAGCTTTTGCATTTTAAGCGTAATTCAAAGCGTTTCAAATCACTACAATTTAAAGAGCTTTAAAGCTTTACATTTTCAAGGAGCTTTCAAGCTTTTGTATTTCTGTGAGCTTAAAAGCTTTACATGTGTACAGTGTCATTAGAAGAGTTTCCAAGTATTACACTTCAAGGAGTTTTATAGCTTTACATTTTCCAAGAGCTTTAAAGCTTTTGCATTGTGAGAAGCTTTAAAGCTTTACATTTTCCAAACGCTTAAACGCTATGTATATTTGAAAGCTCAACAAAACTTCGCTTTACTCAATATCTTCCACATAGAGCAACAGCAGTAAGCTTTAAAGCGCTTTTCTCAACTGTCAAAAGCTCAATGTTTTATTATTAATTCCATTTTGAGACTTGAGATTTTGTCACACTGTAACTTAATCTCTTGTAAGAGCAATCGAACTTCGACCTATGCATGCATACACTTGTCATTATTTTTTATTTTGTATTTTTATTTTGTTTTGTTTTGCTTTGGTTTTTGTTTTGTGTTGTTGTTTATTTGTTGTTGCTGTTGTTCTTGTTATATTTCTTGTCTCATTTTTATTATTATTAATATTAAAGGTGCAACAGCGTTTGGACATTTTGATACAAAAACAAACCTGTTCACCTGCGCAGTCTACCTGCAGCAACGACAGCAACAACAGAAGCAGCAGCAGCGACGACAGCAGCAGCAGAGCGACAGCAGCAACAGTAACAACAACAGTAACAACAACAGAAACGACGATGTCGAGCGAGACAAGAAAGAAACATGTTAACACAATTCAACGTCGTACGCTTTCAACTGTCGTTTGTCGTCCGTTGATGTTGCTCTTGTTGTTGTACGTTGTGCCTGTGCTTTGCTCTTATACTCTACATATCTCTACACGCTGTGAATTGGCGCTACAAGTTTATCGAACGCTCAAAGTGGTTTTCAGTTGATATCGAAAAGCCACAAGGTCGACAACAGCATCAAGTTTATATATATAAAATATATATATATATATTTTTTTTTCTTCTTATTTTATTCTTTTGCCGATTTCGTTTTATTTTTGTATTTTTTTTTTCCAATAAGTAAATTCGTATCAATTCGCGCGCCTGTTTTGTCGTCGTGTCGTGCTTAAAATAAAATTCACAAGAAGAACACAAGAAAAAAGGAAAAAAAAAAAAAAATAAAGAAGAGAAGAGAATTAAGGAACTTGATGAAATGTTTTACAATTACAATTTCAAGCGGTCGACATGAAAGACAAGACACAGAAACAAAAAACCAACCACAAATTCTAATTGGAAATTTCAACTCAAACGCGAAACTGTAACTGTTAACCGTTAACGGCTAGCTAACGGTTAATGTTTTGTTTAAAGTCGTCGCATGTATGCTTTTAAACGTAACACATGATGCAGGATGCAACTAGCAGCTATGCCATATCCTATACAGACTGGATTGCTGAGTCACGGTAGTCAAGAGTATAAACAGCTGGTCGTCGTAGGCGTCGACGTCGACATCGACATCGGCATCGGCATCGGCATGGGCGTAGGTGTGATATTCATGTGTCCAGTGCATTATTAAGGATTGTAGCACAATTTTCACCCTCATTCATTGTGTAATTACGCGCGCGCGCAAGTCTCTTTCTCTCATGCGCGTGCTGTATATGTGTGTGTATGTGTGTGTCACATTGTCGTTTGTAACATTTGTTATTATTGTAAAAAGCTTTCAAGCTGCAAAAGCTTATGACTGCGCGCTCGCGCATTCACTCACTTACTTACTCTCTCTATCTCTTTCTCTGTTACTCCTTATCCTCTCAGTTGTTATCGAACTCGCGCACTCAACACGCGCACTTTTGACTCTCTTCATACTCCTCTCTGCATCATTTTTATTTTCAATATGGCCGCTGCGCTATGCGTTCGCTGCTGCTGCTGTTGATGCTGCTGCTGCTTCTGCTGCTGTTGTTATTCTTCTTCTTCTTCTTTCGTTTTTATTCGTTTTTATGTTTTTTCTGTTTGCTGTTGATAATATTATAGTAATTAATGCGATACGAATGAGAAATTTATGGCCCCCACGCCCGAAAAAACAACAAAAACAGACAAAAGCAGCAACAAAAGAGACAGAAGAAAAAAAAAAAACCAAAACGCTGGCGGCTTCGCTTTTGCTTTTGGCTACAGTCAAACTTAGTTGTTGTTGTTTTTTTTTTTTTTTTTTTGGGAGTCTGCGATTGCCGCTACTTGTCGCTCGCGCATCTCTTCAGTTTTTTTTTTTTATTTTAATACATTAAACATAAAAATCCATTTGCATAAAAAATGAGCATGTAAATGCCACAGCGCTCAGCGTACACTCAAAAATTTTCCAAATGGAAACAGCAGCAGCAACGGCCGAAGCAGCAGCAGCTGGCCACTGTAGAAATTTTTCCAATCAGATGCCAAACGTTTCTCACGCGTATATCATCGCTGTCGACTGTGACTGCGACTGCGGCGGCGCATTACGCGTTGCTCGCGGTGACCTGGTCAGAAAAAAAGGATGCGCGCGCATATTGTGGACAAATTAATGGACCTCGCGTAGACGTCGTTGTTATTTTTGTTTTTTGTTTGTTGTTTGCAAAGACATTCAGCGGGAAAAGGAGTTGGAGTGAGGTGGTCGGGGAAGTTGAGGTTACTGGCCATACATATAGGGGCAGTAACCGAGAACCCAAAAAGGATTTCTCTCTCTCTCTCTCTGTGTGTGTCTGATTGCTTGATGTCTTTTCGTTTATTATTAATAGCATCCGCAGCTTCAACTACAGCAGCGCGGGGGGTTGAAAAATAAAAAAAAAAACAAAAGTTTACCTGAAATATTTCTTATGGTTTCTACATAGATATTTATGCAAATGATGTTAATGTCCAGAAGGGGTTGCTCTATACACAGCGTGCATCAGCGAGCTATCCGCTATTGAGCCGAGTGTCCTATGAGCCGGACACAACATACAAAACAGTAAGGATAATAATATCCCTATGGACATATAAAGAGTAGAATGAGGTGCGATGTCCAACGTTTGGGAAACAATGACATAACACATAACAATTGCGCCCCGAACTAGTCGTCATTCGACCGTATCGAAATTTGTTTCAAGAAATGCCCCGCAACCATGTGAGAAATCAAAGCAGATACGTACAAACATCCCGAAGAATCCTTTTTTTTTTAAACGTAATGCTTTCAGCTAAAGCATTATGCAAATTATGCGCTTTGTCTTGTATTTTCTTTTACTGCTTGTTGATGTTGTCTTGAAGAAAAGGGTCTTGGCACTTAAAATATATATATATATATATATATTGGACGCTGTCCGAGCAGACGCTTTATATTGTATTGTATTGTCGCGTTGCGTCGCGACGCTTCGTATCTTTTGCCGTAACCAATATCAATTATGATCTAACGGTTATTCCTTGTCTCGGGATGCGCGTCCAGCTTAAGGCAAGGTAGCTGTCGCTGTCTTGTTGTCTTGCTGTCTCATTGATGTAGCTAATACCAGCAGCTGCTTTACCGGTTTCTTCTATGTATACTTCCATCTTGTACTGCAACTTCTGCTATATCTCGAACTTTTTTCTTCTTCTTCTTCTTCTTGTTGTTGTATTTTTTGGGCACCTTATGCAGCACAGTTTTGGCACTTCCCAGGCTCAAGAACCACAGAGTACAGCCCTTTGGGTACAGCCTACTGCCTACTGTGGCGTTACATTACTTTTATTCTATTTGAATTTTTTTTCAGGTGTTAATACGCTGCATGTGCCAATAATAATAAAAAATATAGAGTCATAGGGTTGCCATAGTTTTACCATCTAGGGTTGCAATTTATTTCTTTTGTTTTGCAATAGTTTTTTTTTTTTTTTGCAATTTGCTTCTGTTTTTTTTTGGGAGTTAAAATTGCGCTACTTGTTGCATTTACCACCCATTGTTAGCCACAGTTACACTTTTTGCCTAATGCTAATGAAGTGTTTGTCGCACAGCCTAATCACAGGCTCAACAAAACTTTTTAATCAAAAAAAAAAAAAAAAAACTGCACTTAAAAAGCTTTTATGGCAAAAAACCATGGGAAATATATATAATTAGTCAAGTTTTTTGACATTTCTTTCGTAGCACAGTGAAAACTCAGTGAAGTGTACATAACTAGAGGCACAGCGCTGTGTTCGAGAATTTTTATAAATATTTTTGTATATATATTTTTTTTTACACTTAATTTGAGTTTGCACTTGAAGTTTATTTGAAGTTTTAAGTTAATTACAGCGAGGGTTGCCAGTGAAGTTATAGAAAAATAGATGGATTTGTGATTTTTTTATTATTATTTTTGGAGTATTTATTTTTAGGTTGTATTTGAAGCTTATGTCCAATTTTTGAGTTAACTACAGCGAGGGTTGCCAGTAGAGTTATAAAAGTATTGCTGGAGCTATAATTTTTTTAAAATTATTTTTGACATATATTTTTTTTGGGTTTTAATTAAAGTTTATTTGAAATGTTGAGCGAGGGTTGCCAGTAGAGTATTAGAAAAATAGATGGAATTTTGATTTTTTTATTATTATTTTTGGAGTTTTTGTTTTTAGGTTGTACTTGAAGCATATTTGAAGTTTTAAGTTAATTACAGCGAGGGTTGCCAGTAGAGTTGGAGCTTTAATTTTTTAAATATTTTTTTTGAGATTTTTTTTGGGCTGTACTTGAAGCTTACGTGAAATTTTTGAGTTAACTACAGCGAGGGTTGCCAGTAGAGTTGTAAAAGTATAGTTGGAGCTTTATTATTATTTTTTTTTTTTATTATTTTTGGCGAATTTTTTTTTTAAGTTAAACTTGAAGCTTATGTGAAATTTTTGAGTTAACTACAGCGAGGGTTGTCAGTAGAGTTATTGAAAAATATTTTGGAATTTTTTTTTTTTAAGACTATTTTTTTTTCTTGGGTTACATTTGAAGCCTAATTGAAATTTTAAGCGAGGGTTGCAAGTAAAGTTATAGAAGTATATTGCTGAAGCTTTCACTGTATTTTTGGAGTGTATTTTTTTTTGGGGGGTTTGCTGTTCGAAATGCCGGCTAAAAAGTGTTAAAAAAAAATAATTTATTTGATTTGATTTTATTGCTGCTGCTTGTTGTTGTTGTCATTGTTGTTGTTGTTGTTGTTAGTGTTGTTTGTTGCTGTTGTTGGAAATTTTAACAGCATTCATCTAATGGCGCTAATAACGCTAAACGAATCAATTTCGTTGCCGATCACCGATCACCGATCGCCGTTCACTGATTGAGACGAAAAAAAAAAGAGCTTAAAAGTTAGCCGCTAAGAGTTACAACTCTTATACACACACACACACACATACACATACACACAAAGTAACAAATTTGTTATGTAAATAAAATGCTAATGGCAATCGCTCGACTGGCAAAATGCACGCACATGAATCTCGGACCTCATGCCTTCAACTATTTCGGGCTTTCAAATTTTTGTTGTTTTTTTTTTTTCAACTCCTTCTTCCACTCCCCCCTGCTACTTGCACATTTGTTAGACGCAGCGCCAGCAGCTATAGCTTGGAACAAGCGCACGAACAGCAGCAGCAGCAGCAACAATTGCAGCAGCAACAGCAGGAGCAGCAACAGCAGGAGCAACATCAACTGCAACAACAGCAGCAGCAAGCGTATCATCAACAACATGAACATCTTCATCATCATCATCATCTGCAACATCAGCAACATCAACATGTTGCAACGTATGGCAATCATTCGCCGCCACATTACTATGTAACGCACAAGCATAACTTGCAACAGCATCTGCCCGCAATAAACGAAGCAACCTTACATCAAGCGCCGCCAACACCGGCGCCTCCACCAGCAACATCAGCAACACCTGCATCACCAGCAGCAGCAACCTCTGCATACACTGTCTATAGTTATTACAGGGATGTGCATGTTGATATTGATGTTGATGCTGAGCAGGAACAGCAGCAGCAGCAGCAGGAACAGCAGCAACGCACAACAGCAGTAGCAGCAGTCACAGCGGCAGCAGCACACGAGCAACATGAACTTGTGTGGAGGTAAGCAAGCAGCGTTATGTCCCACGTAACACTTAATGTCTGCAATCGCTCCCCCCCCCCTCCTGCCACTTTTCTTTGTTTCTTGACCTGGCTTTAACGCCTCTTTATGAAATTGGGTTGTGCAGCTTCTTGGAAAATTTCATTGGCACGTAGCCAGCAGTGTGGCGGCAGTCAAAATCTATTATGAAATAAGTTTTTTTTGTTACTCTTGACTTTATGTTGTTGTTGTTGTTCTTTATGTTGTTGTTGTTCTTGTTGTTGTTGTTGTTATTGTTGTTGTTGTTGCTCTGACAATCTTTCATTCTTTTTACTTGGCCCTGTATACAGTTTCGTTCTGTTTTCTTTTTTGTATAATACTCTAACATAATGCAAAGCATTTTGACTATGTCGCAACTTTTGCTGGTGTTCCTTGAGCTTTGGAGTATTGGTAGTGCTCCCTAGTGTTGGTAATGCTATGAACTATGCTTAAGTTTTACATATTTTTTATTATTTCTAAGTCTCATTTGAGCTTTGAAGTTCATAGTGCTATGCTACGTAATGCTATTAGTGCCATTAAAAATTTATAGAAGCTTTCTTTGTAGGTTATCCTGCACAATGCATTTAAATGCCTAAAAAATTTTGTTTAAACATTTTATTCATATTTATTATAAATATTTTAGAGCACGTAGTGCTAGTTACTATTATTGGTAGTGCTAGAAAAATTATAGCTATAGAAATTATAGCTGAGTTTTTACAATTTCAGGCACTTTGGGTTTTTGGATAACTTTTTGTGTTTTGGATAAGGATTTTTTAGGCTGGTAGTGCTGTTAGTTCTACTAAAGTTTCCTTATTTATTGGTGTATTCTTCTTTTCCAGGCTGCTAGTGCTATGATCTATGCTTGGTATTGCTATTACGCCCACAAAAACTTGATAATAGCTGTTAGTCCTACTAAAGTTTCCTTATTTAGTAGCGTATTCTTCTTTTTTTTAGGCTGCTAGTGCTATGATCTATGTTTAGTATTGCTCTTGGTCCCACAAAAACTTGTTAATAGCTGTTAGTCCTACTAAAGTTTCCTTATTTAGTAGCATATCCTTCTTTTTTTGTAGGCTGCTAGTGCTAGGATCGGATCTATGCTTGTCAGTGTGCTGTTAGTGTTACTATTTCAACTTTTTTTTTCAGATTTCTAATTCAATTTCTATTTCTGCTGATTATATCTTCAATTTTTTTTTTTTTTTTGTCCAATCCGTGCTACAATTTTATTTCTTTCATACCTGTAAAATATTATTTAAGCCTTAAACTGTTTATAGTAAATATTATAAATATTATAATGTCATAATTTATGATCTATAGCGAAAGTTTTGCCTTAAGCTATGCTTACTTTATATTTCAGGAACTTTGTAAATGTTTTTTTGGGGTTTTCCTTAAATATTTTCGCTGCCTAGTGTTATTAGTGCTACGAAAAATTGTTAATTTCTTTATGATTTCATGCCTGCCAATTTTATACAACATTTTTATAGACTTAAAAAATTTTTTTTTTGTTTTTTTAAGTACAAGACAATTTTTTTTGGCAGTGTATACAAGTTTCGTAGCATGTTTAACGCACAAGTTTTAACTTCAAAATTTCTTGTTTTTTTTTGTCTGTCTGTTTGTTATATTTTGAGTATGTGCGTAGTAAGTATGTGTGTATGTCGTGTGTGTGTGTCGTGTCATGTTTGTGTGTGTGTGTATCGTGTGTGTGTGTGTTTGTGTGCTTCTGTGTTTGTATTCTCTGCTCAGCTCTGTCTCAACTTTGTGTTGATATCAAGTTCAGGTTGAGGTTGAGGCTGTTGAAACTGTAACGGGAGAGGTAAAAAAAAAAACGGCAAAAATGGCTATGACAGCGCCGCTAAGGGGGCATGGAAAAGGTCGCCGCATGTTCTCTACGTATAAAGTGTAAAACAACTTGGCTTAGAAACACAATTAAAAATGACAATATATTTTTTTTTTATTTTTTTTATTTTTTTTATATATTCTGCTACTTCTTAAACATTTTCATTCACTCTTGTCGCGTGTGTATGTGTGTGTGTGTGTGTGTGTGTAATCTAATAAATGTTGTTACTTTTGGCTACGTGATTTACACACATTGACCCTAAAAAAACAAAAGGCAGTTGGCGTTCCCCAACTAGAAAACAAGAGACAAGAGAAAAAAAATACAAACAGAAAATAAGAATAAGCATGAGGAAAAAATAAAATAAAAATAAAAAAAATAAAAAAAAAAAATACACATATCGCATTACGAAAAAAATACTTTTAATAGCGAAAAATATGTTCTGCAGAACATAAAAAAAAAACACAGAAAAAACGAAACAGAAAATGTTGCATGTCCATGTGACGGGCAGCGGGCAACAATCGTTTTTGCCGCACATTAAAAGCTGGACATGCCGCGCGCGCAATTTCGGGTGAAATTCAGAGCATAAAACGACGCGTCGGGCGCGCGCGCTCTCTCACTGTCACATACGAAATGTATCTCGTAGATACGAAATGTATCTTGCAATCGCAAAAAAACGAACAGCAATAAGAACTTTTTTAAGCCAAACTTGGCAGCTGCTGCCGCGATAGAACACACAAAAACACAAATTGCGACATTTTGTTCTCATTTTTATTTTATTTTAATTTTTTTTTTTGCGCTTTTCTTGTTGTTGCTCTGTTTTTTATTTTTATTTTTATGCTTTTCTGTTTATCAGCAGCAAAAAAAAAAAATAAAAAAAAACTGTTAGATTTGTTATCTATGCGCAAGGAAAATATTTTGAACACTTAAACTTCAACTTATTTTAAGTCTAAGTTGACTTCAATTAAGTTTTAAAATTAAGTCAAAGCAAAGCTTACTACAACTTAGACAACTTGCATTTGCCATAAAAATATAATTCTTATTTTAAGTCGAAGTTGACTTCAATTAAGTTTTAAGCGCAAGTCTATGCAAAGCGTAAACAACTTGTTTTAAGAAGCATAGTTAAAAAAAATATATGTTTCTTATTTTAAGATTAAGAAAAATTTGACTTAAATTAAGTTTTTATTTTAAGCGCTTTTACTTGAAGTAAAAGTCATGCAAATTTTTTTTCTTTATGCATAATAAAAAAAATTAGAATTCTTATTTTGAGACAAAATTTAACTTAAATTCAGTTTTTGCTTAAATTAGAAGTTCTGCAAATTCATTTTTTTTGTGTCTTAAATTAAGTTGCACATATAATAAATGTCTTCAACTTATTTTAAGCATTTAGCAGCGCACAACAAATTTTTGGTCGCTCTAAAAATAAAAATTTATAAACAAAATTTAAGAAAGTCAAAGCTTTGATTTGAGCTGCAATAAAAAAAAAAATAAAAAAAAAAAAACAAAAAATAAAACTACCGAAAAATCACATAAAATTTAATTTAAACTTTTTGTTTGTTTTTTTGTGAGCAGTAGAAATGAAAGAAGTTGTAGAAGTAGCAGTAGCAGCAAGAGCAGCAGCAAGACCAGCAGATAGAGCAGCAGCAACAGCAAGAGCAGCAGACTCGTATTACCATATAAGAGAAATGGTAGCACAGTCAATATTGGCTAAAATTAGCTAAAAATTTATTAAATTAAAATGCAAAATTTTTTAAAGTTCTTTATAATGAATTTCTACTGTCATTAAATATTTCTTCAATTTCTTAAATTTTTTTATATATTTTTTCTTATTTTTTTTGGCATATATTTTTTTTTATTATTTTTTTTCAATTTTTTTTTCATTTTTTTTTAAATTTATTAAAATAAAATGCAAAATGTTTTAAAGTTCTTTATAACGAATTTCTACTGTCATTAAAATATTTCTTAAATTTTTTTATATTTTTTTATATATTTTTTATATATATTTTTTCTTATTTTTTTGGCATGTATTTTTTTTAATATTTTTTTTCAATTTTTTTTTTTCATTTTTTTAAAATTTATTAAAATAAAATGCAAAATGTTTTAAAGTTCTTTATAACGAATTTCTACTGTCATTAAAATATTTCTTAAATTTTTTTATATTTTTTTATATATTTTTTATATATATTTTTTCTTATTTTTTTGGCATGTATTTTTTTTAATATTTTTTTTCAATTTTTTTTTTTCATTTTTTTAAAATTTATTAAAATAAAATGCAAAATGTTTTAAAGTTCTTTATAACGAATTTCTACTGTCATTAAAATATTTCTTCAATTTTTTTATATTTTTTTTTATAAATTTTTTGCTTCTTTTTTTGGCATATATTTTTTTTTCTTATTTTTTTGGCATATATTTTTTTTATTATTTTTTTTCAATTTTTTTCAATTTTTTTTTTCATTTTTTTAAAATTTATTAAAATAAAATGCAAAATGTTTTAAAGTTCTTTATAACGAATTTCTACTGTCATTAAAATATTTCTTCAATTAAATTTTTTTTTATATTTTTTTTATATATTTTTTTTCTTATTTTTTTTGGCATATATATTTTTTTTATTATTTTTTTCAATTTTTTTTCTCATTTTTTTCAATTTTTTTATTATTTTTTTTTCTTACTTTTTTGTTTATTTTTTTTTGTTTATTTTTTTTAGTATATATTTTTTTGTATTAATTTTGTATTTTTTTTTTTTTTTTGTATTAATTTTGTATTTTTTTTTTTGTATTTTTTTTGTATATATTTATTTGTTTATCTTAAGTCAATTTCCATTTTTGAGTCATTTTGTTTTTGGGTTTTTCCATAAATTCTCCTAATTTATGCTTTTCGACAGATTTCTTCTTTAGAAATGACTTAAAAAAAAATAAATATAATATAATTTTTTTTTTTTTTATTTTTGAAATTTTAAACCAAATTTGGTTTGACCTTGAAAAGGTGACAAGTGGCATGCGTTGAGTTTGTAGAGCGGCTTGGAGACAGCAGAGTGGAGGGGGGGGGGGGCAAAATACCGTAAATCGTAAACTTATCGATTGAAATTATTTTTAAGGCAAAAAAATAAAAAAAAAATTTTTTTTTTTATTATTCGTTTTTTTTTTTTTGGATTATTTTCATTGAATGCAATTTGTGTTTTTTGTTGTTGTTGTTTTTTTTTGTCGTTTTATTGTGCAGATTTCGTTGTTGTCGTTGTCACTTTATTGTCTTTGTTGTTGTTGTTGTTTGGCTGGTTTTGGTTGTTGCAGCAGCTGAAATCTGGTTTTGGCTTCAATCGTTGCTCTTGCTGTTGCTCTTGTTGCTGCTGTTGTTGTTGCTGTTGTTGCTGCTGTTGTTGCTCTTGTTACTGTTTGTCGTTGTTGTTGTTTGTTGTTGTTGCTTGATTGGCCAGTTCATCGCTTGGTAACAGGTCCAGCTCGCACAGCTCGCAGAGCTTGCGACTTCAGCTGCAGCTACAGGTGTAGTTATTGTTGTTGTTGTTGTAGCTCTCTCGTTGTTGTTGTTGTTGTTGTTGTTGTATTTGAAATTAGGCGCAGCGCAACGGATTAACTTGTGCGGCGAATTGAGTTTTGAGATTTCTGCATACATATATTTTCAAGCAGCAGCCGCTGCAGCCGCTGATTGTCGGCAATGATATGAAATTGAACCGTTATCTTTAGACTCTCTCTCTGTCTCTCTTTGTCTATCTATCTATCTTTTAATCTTTTTTTTTGTATGTGGGTGATAAGTAAATGTCATTAAGCGTAATTAAGTGTAATTAAGTGTAATTAAGTATTGACTTTAAGTTGCATATAAGTTAAGTTACATTACGTATTTTGCATTTCTATTTTTTATTATTTTTTTTTTTTGCTGTTTTAACTATTTACTCATGCAGCCGCACAAACACACTCTCTCTCTCTTTCTCTTTCTTTCTTTTGCTTGCTCTCTCTTTCTTTCTCTCTCTCTCTCTCTCACTCTTTTGTTGCAGCAACGTCAACAGCGCCGGCAAACTCAATGGACAGACCACACCTATCGATGTTTCTGGCCTATCGCAAAATGAAATTCAAGGCTTTCTGCTTGGTTCACACCCCTCATCGTCGGCCACCACAACTGGCGTTGTATCTACAACAACAATATCAAATCAACAGCAACAGCAGCAACAGCAACAACAACAACAACATCAACAGCATCAGCAACAACAGCAGCAACAACAGCCGCCACATCCCAGCGATATTGTAACCATAACCACAACTGGTGTTGGTAGCGTTGTCTCTGCTGCTGTGCAACAACAGCAACAACAGCAGCAACTGATAAGCATTAAAAGAGAACCCGAAGACTTGAGCAAGGATCCCAAGAATGGCAGCATTGGCAACGCTGCTAACGGTGGCACAGTGATAACGCAAAAGGTAAGCAAAAAAAAAAAAAAACAAAAATATTCGAAAAAAATAGAAAAATTTAAAATAAAAATTATAAATAATATAAATAGAAAAATGCAAGATTTAAAAAAGAAAAAAAAAGCTGCATAAATATTTTTATGCTTTTTTATAAAAATGGACACGCACGCAATTCAAAAAAATAATAATAAAAAAAAAAAAAACTAGAAAAAGAAAAATCGTAAAAAAAAAATTCCAACTAGAAATTAGTTTATTTTTTTTTTTTTTTGCAATTAGGCTTAGAGAACTTAAAACTCCCCATTCACATTTTTAGCTAGCCAGCAGCAGTAGCAGCAGCAGCGCAGCATACGTCGCTGTCAATAGCAAAAGCAACGCACATCCTGCGCTCGCTCTACTTTATCTTTGTGCTCAATTAACATGGCTCTATGCTCTTGTTGTTGTTATTGTAGTTGTTGTCGCTGCTACTCTAAGACCTCTGCAATTGGTCTGTCAACTGTGTGTGTGAGCGTGAGCAATGAGTATTAGTGGCTGCAGCCAATACGAATCAGCGTCGTTGTCGCTGTCGTTTGTAGTTGTTTTTTTTATTTGTTGTCGCTCGTCGTGGTTCTATTGACGCAAAAGCAATGAGACAACAACAACTATAAACACAGCAGGCAGTCGAGCAGCCAAAGCAGGCAGGCAGCCAGGCAGCTCAGCAATAATAGCAACAACAATAGCAACAACAAACAGCCGCCGCAGCAGTTTGCATTCGAGAAACTGTTATACACTCAACTTGTTATACACGATCATCGTTTCATTCGTTTCGTTTTGCGCTCTCTGTCGTTTTGCTGCTGCTATCGCTACTGCTGCCTTGTGCGACGTCGTCGCTGTATGCGTGCATGTATGTGTGTATGTGTGCTGTGTGCTGTGTGAATTGCCTTTGTGATTTGTATATTGCGCTCGCTTTAACGCATATGAATTGCGTATTGCTATCTCTAGCGCGTAAGCTTATGTTCGTCGCCTGCCAAGTTCGAGTTCCATGTTGGATGTTCGATGCGCCTATGCGTCTGAGCAAATGGCCAGTGGGCAAGCGAGTGTATGTCTTGGCTTTTATCAACAACAACAACAACAATAACAAGAGAACAACAACAACTAATAAAAAAAATGCAAAAACAAAGACAATAAGCGAAACCATAATTAATGTCTTAGTACAACAAAAACAACAATAATAATAACAAGAGCTAAAGCAGCAATATTTACTTGCTGGGAAATTACGCGAGCCGAAGGCGACAAAAGTTAAGTGCACACTTCCGGCGGGCTGCACCGTGTTACGTTCTTCCTTTTCTTATATTTTTATTTTTTTTTTTATTCATCGATCGGCTTCTATGCGAATCAATCGACAAAACAACAACAGCAAAAGAAAAGCAACAGCAACAAAAACTATTTTTTAATATCACGCCGCGCGCATCGGCATCTCGAGCAACAGCAGCAAGCAGCAAGCAGCAGCCAGGCATCGTCGAGCTTGTTGTAACGCCCTGTCCGGCGCTGAGCGTATGCTGCGCGTACATTGAGTATGTCAGAATATGCGACAGCTTTAGCTTCAGCCACAGCGGCGCAGAGATTCCAACCATTTTGAACTGATATCATGCATGTATGTATGCATGTGTGTGTGTGTGCTTAGCGCGCTGGTCCAACTGGCCGACGCTGACGTTCATCTACATGTGTTTTTGTCTCTCTTTCTCTGTGTTGTGCTGTTATGGTGTTCAGGTAGCGCCGCTGCCTTCGTCACCGTTGCGCCGTCGCAGTTGCCTTTGCCTTAAACATTTTGCCGCGCCAGTATTGTCATACATGGAATCGCTCAGTCAGTCGTATCACGCTGTCGGAGTAGGATCGTTTCGCGATTCTGTCTGATATTATAATTTTTGTTCATTTAAAAAAAAAAAATAAAATACGCGGCGCAGCGCAGCGCAGTCGAAACTTATTGCTGCGCGTAAAGGAAAAACAACAACAAAAAAAAAAACAAATTTGTAATTGTAATGCGACGCGATAAATAATGACAAAAATTAAATAAATAAAAACAAAAATCAATTAAAATTAATAATTAAAAATAAAAGCAGAAGAAATCTTAAAAAAAAGAAAAGAAAAGCTTAAAAAAAAAATATTCAACATTTTTTTATGCTTTAGTGCAGTGATCAGTGTTTCTCACTCTCTCTGTGTGTGTGTGTGTGTGTGTGTGTCTATAAAAATAGTCAAAAATCCCTTGTAGAACGCCCACACCCCCCCGCAAGTTTACACCGTTACGCCCCGCTTACATGTAAGTGTCATATTGTGTATGTGTGTGTGAGTGTGTGAGTGTGTGTGTTTTGCTCGAATTTGATATGTTGGCAGATTTGCATATTATTCTGTTGATATTTGATATATGACAAAGATATATATATATATATATATAAATAAAATTATATATTGATATTTGTTTGCCGCTTGATTGGAATGTGGGCGCCCAATGTTGCCTAATGCAACAAATTGCAACAAAAATGCAATCGTATCAAACAACAACAACAACAAAACACCTGCAAATGCGCGCCCAAAAAATAATATAAAAGAAAAAGAAACAAATTGTACGAAAGCACGCGCAAAAGCAAAAAAGCAAAACAACAACAAATAACAATAGCAGCAGCAGCAGCATGTATAACAATTACAACAACAAAACAGTAGAAAAAGATAAAACATGTGTGTGGGCGTCGCAGCGCTGTCGCGCAGCAGCAGACAACAGCAGCTGAGCCGCAACGCAACGCGTTTGCCTTTCAACACCCACACGCAGAGCGAACAAGTTTGAGCTACAAGTCAATGTTTTTTTTTTTTTTTTGGCGCGCGAGAACTTAGCAGCAGCAGCAGCAGCATGAGCATGAGCAGCAGCAGCAACTGTAATTGTTACTCTTTGCTTTTGTTGTTGTTGCTTTTTAACGCTTCGTATTTGCAGATGCGATGTGTGGGCTATGTGCCGCTACGTCTGTCTCTCTGTCTCTGTCTCGCTCTCTGCATCTGTCTGTGTATTGATTGTGTTTTAGATAGAAAAATTCATTGAGTAAATTTCATATTTTTATTATTATTATTTTTTTTTTAGTTAAATTTAATTGCCTTGTTTTGCGCCTCGTTGTTGTTGCAGTTGTTGTTGTTATTGTTTATCTATACATACATATCTGCAATTTGCATTGCACTCTAATTTATTATAGATTTATAAACAATAATTCTCGCCTGTTGTTGTTGTTGTTTGTTGTTCTCGTCTGTTGTTGTTGTTGTTGTTATTATTATTCTATTTTATTCTTATTTCTCGCATTGACAGTTAATTATATTCGTAATATTTGTCTCTCGATTCGCAAAATTTGCATACACGCGGCGCATAAAAAAGTCTAAAGGTTTATGCAGCAATAACAACAAGCAGCAAGCAACAGCAACAACAGCAAGCAGCAACAAATTGCTTAACTAATTTATGGCAAAAATTTAGCAGAGAGCAAAAACAACAACAGCAACAAACAGAAATCTTTAGCAAATGACAAAAACAACAACAACAACAACAAGAAATTAATAATAAATTAATAAAATGAAAAATTGATATTGCAATTTGTTGCAACTTTAGACCGGAAAGTGTAATCATTAGACAAGGAAAAAACAACAACAACAAACAACAACAAATAACACACACAATGTAAGCTAGAGCAACTAAGAGTGAGCGAGCGAGAGAGTGAGATAGAGCTAGATAGATAGATAGAGATAGATAGATAGACTAACTCCCGCTGTGCAAGCTAATTGCAAATTGCGTTTTTTTTTTTATGCAATCGATTAACATTGTGTTATCGATTACAGGCATGCTTATGCATATTTGTCGCTCCACTTAAGCAACATTCTAAATTTAACAAAAAAAAAAACAAATAAAAAAATAAAAAAAATAATGCCAAAAAAAAATGCAAAAAAAGACTGAGAAAAAACAAAACAAAAATTAAAGAAGAATAAAGTTTTTATATATATATATATATATATATATATATATATATATATTCATAAAATCTATTGATCAGTTAACTGATCAAGTAACTGACTTCATTAAAGTCTAAATTTTTGGCTAAAATGTCACATTAAAAAAAATAAAGAAATAGTAGAAGCAATGAAAATGATAAAAAATAAAACACAGACAGACACTTGGCAGTAAAAAATAAAAAAAAAAATCTAAAAAAAAAACAACAACAAAAAACTTAAAAAAAAATAAATATATAATAATAATTTAATATTCTGAAATATTTTTTTTTCTGTATCTCTCTGTGTATTCCTTGTGTATTATTATTATTATTATTATTGTATTTTGCCTTGGTTTATTTCCGAGAATTAACGATATGCATAAAACTGCCAGCTACAAAAAAATAAATATAAAAAAAAAAAACAGAATCTTAAAGTAGACACAAAAAAAAATACTGAAAAAAAAATAAAACAAAAATACGAAAAAGCAAAGAAGAAAAAAAAAAAAAACAGAAAAAAAAAAGTTTCACTTTTTATCATCAAAAGGCATTAAAATAGTTAATTGGCTTTATTTAAATTTTTTTATTTCTTCCTCATACATAAATATGTGCCAGCGATCTCGAGACTAAGACTTCGACATCGACATCGACTACGACTACGACTGCGACTGCGACAAATGATTGCGACTGTGTTACTGTCATTGTGTTGTATGATTGTGTGCATGAAAGAGATAGAGCAACGCTTAGCATAATTCTAGCCAATAGCTCAGTTATAATATATAATATATAGATATAGTATAGATAGCAAATGATGCCCAAATATCTGTTGCTATATATATATGTATATATGCCTTATGGTATATGGTATAATATTGTATATGCAAAGCATTTTATAGCTAACGATACGTTTGTCGTTGTTGTTGTCGTCTTCGTTGACACGCACAAAATTCAACGGCAACAACAACAACAGCAACAGCAGCAGAAACGTTAAAAATAACACAAAGATGAATAAAAAAGCAACAACAACAACAATAATAAGAATAACAACAACAACAACAATAACTTAACTCTTAGCCAAGGCCTTCTCTGACGTTGCACGTCGCGCAGCCAACAAGTTGAAACTGTAGCTGAAGCTAAAGTTTAACAAAAAACCAAAAAAAAAAAACCAAAAAAAATGCAAATTGATTTTTATGAACAAATTTAATTAGCTCGCAGCTAGAATCTTTTTGGGGAGCTAACTAACAAAAAATTAAAAAAACAACAACAACAAAAAAACCCCAACGAAAAATAAAAAAAATACAGATCGAAGAAGAAACAAAACACCGAAAAGAAGAAAAAAAAAATATAAATAAAAAAAAATTTATAAAATAAAACATGGCAACAAAATTATACAATTTATGTATAAAATATTTTTTTTTTTGAATTATTTTTTTTTCGATACAGTCAAACGCAAATTTAATGAAAAAAAAACAAAAAAATTTTTTTTTTTTTTTGAGCATCTTCACGGAATAATTTCGTATAAAATAAATAAATTTAAGAAAAAAAAAAAAAAAAAAAAAAGAATTTTGTAAATATTTAAAAACTTCAAATAACATTGAAAAATTGTTCAGAAAATAATAAAAAATATTGAAAAATTTAAATTTTAAAATAAAAACAAATAAAAAAAATTAAAAATATTTAAAAACTTCAAATAACATTGAAAAATTGTTCAGAAAATAATAAAAAATATTGAAAAATTTAAATTTTTAAATAAACACAAAAAAAAATTTTAATATTTAAAAAACATTGAAAATATAAAAGTTTTAAGTAAAAATTTAATTAAATAATAAAAATATTGAAAAATTTAAATTTTAAAATAAAAACAAAACAAAAAAAAGACAAATATTTAAAAACTTTAAATAACAATAAAAGCATAAAACTTTTTAAATAAATTTTTCAGAAAATAATAAAAAATATTGAAAAAAATTTTAAATATTTAAAAATTTTAAATAAAATTGAAAATATAAACTTTTTAAAGAAAAATTTAATTCAAATATTAATTAAAATATTGAAAATTCAAATTTGAAACGAAAATAAAAACAAAAAATATTTCAAGCTAAATTTTAAATTAAAAAAATATTACAAATATTAAGAAAATACATTTTATTTATTTCAAATTTTCAATATTTAAATTAATAAAAAAAATATTTAAAATTAAAAAACAAGCCATAAAAATGTCAACTATTAAAAAAAACTTAAAATAACATTGAAATTAACAATTTTAAATAAAATATAAAATAAATAAAATAAAAATAAAATTTTAAATAAAATTTTAAATACATTTTAATAATAAAAATATTAAAAATTAACATTTGAACAAAAAACAAGTCACAATTTTAAAAATTTTCAAAGTTAATATTCAAAATTATTATCAAAATTATTAAAGAAAAAAAAAATATGACAAAAATAAGTGCTGGCAATATTTTTGTATAAAAACTTTAAAAGAATTTCAAAAATTTTTTTAAATTAATTAAAGCTTAAAATAATATAGAAATATGCAAAAATGCTATTAAAAAATAAATAAAATAAATATTAATAAACACTAAAAAAAAATAGCATAAATAATAAAAATAAAATAATATTAATAAAAAATAATTTATATTAAATTTAAAATAAAATCAAAGCAAAAGCAGAAAAACAAAATTTTTTTAAGCTGAAGTCTGATCAAAATTTTGTTTGAATTATGATAACAAAAAAAAAATAATTATTATAGTAAAAAAAAATGACAACAATAAGTTCTGGCAACTTCTGCTTCTGCTTCTTTTTCGTCTGCCAAAAAAAAAAGAAGAATTCTTTTGTTAGTTTTTGTTGTTGTTGCGTAGCTTTTGAAAAAAATAAAAGAAGAGTCTCAGCTTTATGACGTCTTTCTTTTGATTTCACTTTCTTTGAATGCGCGATGCTCGGATGCTCGAATGCGCGATGCGCGTGAAATAGTCATCAGCTAAATGTTAATTTAGCGCCTAAAGATGCCTAAAAATCCATTAAACAGGGCGTGGCAGCAGCATCAGCAGCAGCATAGTATACTAATATTATAGTCTGCATATATAAATATGTATATATATATATATATATATGTATATATCTTTATATTTGTATATAATTATCTATATAAAATTTGTTGTTGTTTTGTATCTTTTGGCGCTTAGTAGTAGTCGTATTACCTCATTTAGTGTGCGCGTCAAATGCGCAAGATACGAAAAACGTTTGACATTTTGGTGCGATCAATAAAATAAAATGAAGAAAAAAAAAATACCAAAAAAAAAACCGAAAAAAAAAGCAATGCTAATTAACATATATGCAGAGTTTATATACATACTATATACCTATATATATATAATTATATATCATATACTATATAGTATTATATAGCTAGATATTGTTGCTGTTGTTGTTGTACGTCTGACTGTCTTTATGTCTGTTTGTCTGTCTGTCTTAGCGCTGTGGACAACGCATTTTAATTGGTTTCTTTCCATGCCGCCGTTTCGACTGTTTATTTCTTTGTTGTTGTTGTTATTATTATTTTTTATTTTTTATTTTTTTTTTCTTTCTTATAAAACTGTACTTATTGGTCGCGTCTGTATATATATATATATATATAGCTGTTTGTATTTATGAATCAGCTAATAACACTGAGCTGAAAAAAAGAACTCAAAACTTGGCAACTTGGCAACTTGGCGACTCTACGACTCGTCGACTTCTTTTGTCACCTGGGTCCAGTATTGACCTTCCGCCATCGAAACGCAGTCATCAATCAACAATCAACAATTAATGAATACACGTGCTTTTGTTATATGTATGTGTATGCTGTGTGTGTGTGTGTGTATGCTGTCTGTGTGTCTATGATCAATCAATGTAATCCCAGTTGAACCAATTCGTTTCATCTTTAGCTTTTAAGTTCAAGCTCAAAGCAAAACAAAAAAAAAATAGAAAAAAAAAAATTTATCGAAAAACAAAAACCGACAAAAAAACAAAAAAAAACAACCAAAAAATTTCACAGATTTTATGCTTGGATGCAGCCAGAACTGAGGCTGAGGCTGAGGCAATAGATATTAGCGTTATACAAGCAACTAGTCCAACATCCTGCAGCGATACAACAACAGAACTTAAGATGTATGCAACAACAGGCGGCACACAGATTTATCTACAGGTGAGTTGTCTGACAGACAGATAAAGAGAGAGAGAGAGAGAGAGAGAGCAACAGAGAGATAAAGTCGACTGATTGAACCAACAAAACTTCTAACTCCTAACTCTCCAAAAAAAACAAAACAAAAACAATGCATCTACAAAATGTAACAACTGCTCATCAACTACATCATCACATACAGACCTCACATCCGAGCAACAACAATAACAACAACAGTGTCAACAGTGGAAACAATGGCAACAACATTGGCAACATTGGCGGCGTTATATCAACAACACAACAAAATACATTACATGCACAAAGTCCTAGTCCAGGACCATATATAACAAGCGATAGTTATGCCATGTATACAACAGCCGGACGTATACCAACAAATGCTGCTAATGTACCACCACCACCACCACCAACAACATTTATAAGTGAACCATATTATCGAGAATATTTTGCATCAGATGGACAAGGTGGTTATGTACCAACGGGACCAGCACGTAGCATTTATGGTGAAGATGTATCGGTGACGGTAGCGCAACAGGTGCAACCAGTGGCTGGTGTCTATGAGGCACGTTTTAGTAGTAATGCAACAACAACAGTGCTTACCAGCAGTCATCACCAGCAGCAACAGCAACAACAGCAACAGCAACAACAGCAACAACAACAGCAGCAACAGCAACAGCAACAACAGCAACAGGATACAGTAAAAAGTAATGGTACACCGTTATATGCCAAGGCCATAACAGCAGCAGGACTTACTGTTGATTTACCAAGTCCAGATTCTGGTATTGGCACCGATGCCATAACGCCGCGGGATCAAAATCACATACAGCAGGTATATAGCCCAAAAATAAAAAACGGGGAAAAACCTAAACCTAATTCTATAAAAAAAAATTTTTTATATACTAAAGTTAACTATTTTTTTTTTTTTAGTTTGTAGTTTTAGCTAAAAAATAATAATAATAATGCGTAGCGTGTCCATTGTAGTTCCTATATTTATATATATATATTTTTTTTTTTGATATTATAAATATTTCCCATTTATTAATAATAAAAATTATATTGAAAATAAATTTTCGTTTAACAGTCCTTTGATTATACGGAACTTTGTCAACCGGCAACATTAATAGATCCCAATGGCAGCATACCCGTCTCCGTAAATAGCATACAACAGCGTACTGTTGTACATGGCAGCCAAAATAGTCCGACAACATCGCTAGTGGATACCAGTACAAATGGTTCAACACGTTCCAGGCCCTGGCATGATTTTGGACGTCAAAACGATGCTGATAAAATACAAATACCAAAAACGTAAGTGTTACATTTTTTTTCTCGTTTTTTTTTTTTTTTATCTGGAATTTCATTTAATTGTAAGCGCAAATGTAATGCCTAATATTTTAGCTATATGTCAAATTTCAAGGAATATTTTTTTTTACTATTTTTAGCTAAAAATTCAGAAATTATTTTTTATTATTATTTATTTTTTCTTCATCTCCAAATAATTTGATGCTTATTTTTCTCTTTTTGCTCTTTGTATTATTTAGCTTCACAAATGTGGGCTTCCGTTATAATTTGGAAAGCCCGATTAGCTCATCGCAGCGACGTGAGGATGATCGCATCACCTACATAAATAAGGGACAATTCTATGGCATTACGCTGGAATATGTGCATGATGCAGAAAAGCCAATAAAGAATACAACAGTTAAGGTAAAAAATGTTCACTATCACTATCAATAATATTCATAATATAATTTAGTCTACAATAAGTCTATTGATATGGGAGATTTAGAGCGTATATTATATACATAACATTAGCATCGATTGATTTCATTCTGATCTTCTGCTTCTGCTTCTTCTTGTTGTTATTATTGTTATTTTTCTTGTTCATGTCAACACTCCGGATGCGGCTTAAGAGAAAGCCAAAGAGAGACAGAGCGAGCAAGCGAGAGAGAGAGTGAAAAAATAAACCCCTTTTTTTTCTATGAGCAAGCGATTTGTCAGTTTTGGCTCCGAGCGCATAGCCCCGAATGTCAGTAGCTGCTGCTGCCTGCCTTTGCGTGCTAATCAAGTTTGTCAGCTTTCGGCACCCTTTGCGCTCAATTACACAACTACAACTACAGAACATACCAACAGACACACATATAGCCTCAATCTACATATCCTTTGAGCATATCCTGACGCCTGATGATATATGATAAATGATACTCTCGAGGCGAGATGCCGTTTTATGAGAATTTGAATATGCTGCGTCGTCGCGTTAGCTCGCATGCAAATTATATTGCCAGAAGCAGAAGCAGTAGAAGAAGCAGGACTTTTCTTCGTTTTTGTTTGTTCAGGACTTCTTTTTTTCTTGTCTTATGATTGAGATTCCGAATCGGGTTGCACTATGAACACATACACACACCACATATAGCACAAACATTTGAGCATCATCAATCAGATAAGCTTAAATGACGTCTTCGCCGTCATCTCCTATTCCTTAAAAATGCAAATTTTTACTTGAAAACTGAACCCGTTCCATACGTTCACAACTTGATGAATGACAATCAAAGTAACAGTTCTATATACTTATAAAAGTTGAATTAGAAATGGAACTTGAAATGGAATTGAAAATGAAAATGAAACTGAAATTCTTAAAGTGGATGTGTATGTGAATGTGGAAGTGAATGTGGAAGTGCCAACTGTTGGCTAAGTAAATAACAATTGTGATTACATTTTTTTTTAGGGGTTCAGTATTCATAAGTCTTAAGTATATTTGCATATGATAACAACGACCAAAAAAAAAAAAAACACACACACAAAAACTCTGATGACAAATTACAGCAAAAAGAAAAAAAAAAATGGTTTTAGATTGACACGATTAAGAAGATCTTGATGATATCAAATTCTAGGATACTAACTTGGAAAAAGGATCAAGCACCAAAAAAAAAAAAATCCGACAATCAACAAAAATTATTTTGGAAATTAAAAAAAGTTTTACGCGCTGGGAAAATGTTGTAAAACGTTGATCTTAGAGATCTGCAAGATTTTATATGTTGTAGCTGTTGATTATATTACTTTAAATCTAGGTAGTGTTAGTGTTAAAGCCTCATCCCTAAATTTCAGCTAAAACTTAAAAGAAATTTGTTGATAAAACTAAGGAAACATTTCAAGAGAAAGGAAGTTCCTTAGGATCTTCAGCTACAGACTTGCGCTAGTTAAAAATTTAAAACAAGTTTTGAGGATCGCATATATAAATTTTCATATTTCCAAATCTAAATTGTGCGCTACAATCTCATATTTCCATAAAACAGTAATAATTTTGGCATAAGATGTCTGCCGGGAGAAATAACACAAAAAACAAGAAGTGTCAAAATTAATTTACGAGTTTATTTATTTAACCCTCTTTTGCGCCTACCTATCATTTCCTTTTATTCAACTATTCGCAACGGGATAGGCCCATAAAACATATTAAAGAAAAAAAACTGAAAACTTAAGCATACGTAGAAAGACGATAAAAAAAAATAAAGAAGAAGTAGAAATATTCAAAAGTATTACGACAGCCAAAAGAACAATTTGCATTTGTCGTGTCCATTTTCCAATTTGCATTTTTTCTTGCACTTCAAATATAAAATTTTGGGGGTAAATAAAAAATAAATAAATAAAAAAAAAAAACAGCGAATATAATTTACGAGCTGATTAATCTATGAATATTTAAGAGTTGAGTCTATCAAAAAAAAAAAAAACCGAAAACCGAAAAAGAAAAATGACAAGAAAAAAGGCGCATAAAATACACAAAAAAAAATATATATTTATGCCTAGTAATCAGTTGCACATTGCAAGTCACGACAGTAAAAAAAAAAAGGGATATTACGTACAGCTAAAAAAAGGATCCTCAAGGTATACTCCTAAGGGTTGTAATTGAATATCTTTAGATTTTACTCTCTTGCTATCTATGCGCTTCCTTGCAGCTCTTCCTTCTTTTTCTTCGTCTGTCATCATAATTATTCAAAATCTAGGAAAAATAAATGTGTAAATGATGCAGAGAAAATTCAAATGCAAATGCAAATGCAAATGCGCTTGGGAATACAGCAGACAACAAACAGACAACACAAGATGTTATAGGAGATATATAGGAAGATAGAAAGATAGGAAGATATGAGATACCATAAAAATGTGCTAGATATTTTTCTGCTAAATCGAATTCGTCCTTTTTTTTTTTTTTGTTTTGCGCCAGCAGCGTAATCCTTTTGACTTTTTGTTAGGGTGCGAGTGTAAATCATGTGGCATATGTCACAACTCGTATATGTCAAGCATAGCCAGACGCAGACGAAAGTCACAGGACTGCCATAGCTTAACTATTAGATACTCTCTAAGGATGCTTAACACAATAGTTTACTAATTGAATACAAGTTTTGAATGGAACAACAAATGATACTAATTTTTGTTTGCCAGTTAAGTTGCCAGTTAACTGACCATTTGTATGGCAATATGACAAACTGCCAGCTACATTTATGAAATACTTCTAAAATAGCTGAAAATTACTCAAATTTAGTTTCAAATTTTAAGTTTGAATTTTGCTGCCAGTTAACTGACCATATATATGGCAGTATGGCATCAGGACTGTCAGATATATTTAAAATTTACACTTTGAAATAGTTAAAAATTACTCAAATTTAATTTTAAATTTTTAGTTCGAATTTTGCTGCCAGTTAACTGACCATTTGTATGGCAATATGACAGACTGTCAGATATATTTATGAAATACTCATGAAAATTATTCAAATTAGGTTTAAAATATTAAGTTTCAATTTTGCTGCCAGTTAACTGACCATATATATGGCAGTATGGCATCATGAGTGTCAGATACATTTAAAATTTACACTTTGTAATAGTTAAAAATTACTCAAATTTAATTTTTAATTTTTAGTTAGAATTTTGCTGCCAGTTAACTGATCATTTGTATGGCAGTATGACAGACTGCCAGCTACATTTATGAAATACTTCTGAAATAGTTGAAAATTACTCAAATTTATTTAAAAATTTTCAATTATTCTTGCCAGTTAACTGACCATATCTATGGCAATATGACAGACTGTCAGTGACATTTAAAATTGACATTTGAAAGTTATAAAAACGAAATTAAAGTGTAAAGAATAAGTTAGAATTTACTTGTCAGCTAAATTTGTCAGATAACTGGCAAACATATAAGCTGTCATATAAAATCAGTTAAATCATAGAGAAAAATTATAAAAACCAGTATTTAATATATATGTATCTATATATATATGTATATATTATCAATTGTAATTGGAGCAACTGTCGCTTTAAGTTAATTTAGTATTATAATTATATATAAAAAAAAAAAAAAACTAAAAACATAAACATAAACTAAGCTAAATGCATATCTTATAATATGATCTCTTTCTTTCTACTGTTTCTACTTCTTCTTTCACTTCTTCTTCAACTTCTTTCTACAACTTTAACTTTAACTTGTTCTTTGACTATGTCTATATTTTGCAGAGTGTGATCATGTTAATGTTTCGCGAGGAGAAGAGTCCCGAAGACGAGATAAAGGCCTGGCAATTCTGGCACAGTCGTCAGCATTCCGTAAAGCAAAGAATCTTGGATGCAGGTGCGTAACGAACTCCAACTGTGAATTCTACTTTTTGTATAAGTGTGTGTATGTGTGTCTGTGTGTGTGTGTGTGTATGTGTGTGTGTGTGACTGAGTGTCTTTTAAAGATTGTATTGTATAAGATTTCTAGCCGTAAATTGTTGCTTTTTATTATTGAATTGTAGTTGTAGTAGTAGAAGCAGCAACCGACAAGTATTGGGAATCGTCTTATGCAGCGACAAAAACAGAAACAGAGACAGAGACAGGAACAAAGATAGAGATAGAGATAGAGATGAAGGCAGAGATGGAGGCTCAGTTATGACATTGATAAACGTGCAATGTGTTTTAGTTTTGTTTGATTGCAGATAATCTCAATGTTGCTCTCTTTCGCACACTAGCATGCTTCTTTCTATCTCTGTCTATGAATGTCTCTGTCTATCTATCTCTGTCTCTGTTTGCATCCTGTTGCGTTTGCTTGCATCAAGTGGCATAACTCATTAAACACTTGTCACAGAACTTTTTCCTTAATTGTTAATAATACAAAAAAAAAAAAACAACTATATGCAAGAATCAAAGAGTCAAGAATCGTCTGTCAATTCATTAATATATATAGCTAGTATTATGCATGATATATAAACAAAGATGATATAATGTTCATAAAATAGACAAAAAAATATTATGCATATTATCATTTGATTTATGTGATAAGATGCAAAAATTGAAAGTGAACAAAAAAATGAAAAATATTTCAAAAGATTTTATGCATAAAATTTTTGATATTTTTTCTTTTTGTGACTGTGTCAAAGTTTAGCAGATAATACATAATGCTATAAAATAATAGAAAAAAAATATTGTTGAATTTCTCATAAATAATATCAACATATATATAGAATATATATATATATATATATATATATATATATAGAATACAAGATCAATTTATAGTTGATAATGTCAACATATAAAATTAAATTTTCTATTAAATATTGACATGAAATAGAAATAACAAAAAATTTTTAAAAATTTTAAATATTCTTATATATAATAATAGTTCAATTTATACTAAATAATGCCTGAAAATATAGTAGAAAAAAATTTGGATTATACTTTATAATATACATAATGAATAGCAGATCAATTTATACTAGATAATGTCATAAAATATTAAAGAAAAAATTTTTAGATTTTATTATATATAATAAAAGATCAATTTATACCAGAAACTGCCATAAAATATAGTAGGAAAAAATTTTAAGATTTTGGGATAAATAATAGATACATTTTTTACTAGATAATGCTATAAAACATAGTTGATAAAAATTTGGATTATACTATATAATGTACATAAGGAATACCAGATCAATTTATACTAGATAATAGCCATAAAATATAGTAGGAAAAATTTTTAAAATTTTGGGATAAATAATAATACATTAATTATGCCAGAAAAAATAGTAGAAAAAATGTTGATCTATATATTAATAGAATAAAGGATCAATTTATGTTAGACAATGCCATAAAATATAAATGAAAAATTTTTTAGATTTTATTATATATGTATAATAATAGATCGATTTCTGCTAGATAATGCCATAAAAAATAGTAGAAAAAAATGTAGAATATATTATATGGAGTATAAGATCAATTTATACCAGAAACAGCCATAAAGTATAGTACAAAAAAATAGTAGAACAAATGTTGATCTATATATTAATAAAATATAGGATCAATTTATGTTAGACAATGCCATAAAATATAAAAGAAAAATAATTAGATTTTTATTATATATAATAATAGATCAATTTATATCAGATACTGCCATAAAATATAGTAGAAAAAAATTTTGATTTTGGTATAAGTCATAATAGATCAATTTATGCTAGATAATGCCAGAAAAAAAAGTTGAAAAAAGATGTAGAATATGTTATATGGAATATAAGACCAGATACTGTCATCAAATATAGTAGAAAAATTTTTTTATGATTTTTATTATATATAATATATAATAATAGCTAAATTTATGCTAAATAATGCCATAAAAAAAATACTAGAAAAATTTCGAATATATTATATAGAATATAAGATCAATTTATGCTAGATAATAGTCATAAAATAATATAAAAAGTAGAAAGAAAAAAATTTCGCTAACAATATAAAGTTGTCTGCAAATCTTATGTTATGATTCACTACAAATTATAAAAAACGTTACTCATCTATTTATCTTTTTCTTTCTTTCTCTCTCTCTCTCTCTCTCTCTGTCTATCTCTTTCTGTGTTTTTTGCTATTGCAGATACTAAGAATTCGGTCGGTCTCGTTGGTTGCATTGAGGAAGTGTCGCACAATGCCATTGCTGTCTATTGGAATCCGCTCGAGAGCTCAGCCAAGGTAAGTTCTATAAACCGTAATATAACTATATATATATATAAATATATAAATATTTGCCCCTCCCCCCCCCCTCTTCATGCCTTGCTCTGCTGCTGCTGCTTATATGAAGACTCCATTTTGTTTGTGCTGACTGAGCGCCGCCTTATTTGTACAACAAACAAACAAAAAAATAAAATTAAAAGCGAGACGGCAAATAAATGACCCCAGTGTACTGCTCTCTGTGTCTCAGCGTGTGTGTGTGTGTCTGCTGCTGTGTGTGTGCAAGAATTAATTTGTGATTTATTTTCAATTGCAAGTACAACGCAAATTATTCAACGCGCGTCGCTTCGCAAACATTTCTGTTTCATTCTCGCGCATACACAAGCATATGCCAAAACTATAGCCGTCTCGCTCTTTGATTAGCTTACTGCTGCGGCTGCTGCTGCTGCGGCTGCTGCTGCTGCTGCTGCTGCTGTTGTTGTTGTTACTGCCTTTATTCAAAAGAATAATTTATGCATTTATTTATTTATGACACTTGGTTTTAATCACCTGCCTCGACAATTTTTGCTGTCGCTCGTTTTAACCTCCGCATTTTACCTCTTCTCCTCTCTCTCTCACTCTCGCTATCTCTTTCACTCTCTGTGACTGTTGCTGTATGTATATTGCCACAGCGTCACAGTTGTTGTCTGTCGTCTGTCGTCTCGCAGCGCGTTTAATTTAGCAATTATCAACAATTTTAATCGCCACAAATATTTGCAATTCTATCGAATGTAAGCGCCGTCGCATTACGTATACGCCCCCCCCCCACCCTGCACCATCAAATCATTTGCAATGCAATGCAAATCCTCTATTACATGCCCCGCCCACAAATACGCCTTTACTACCAAAAAAAAATTCATATAAAATTAATAATAATAAAATGCAACGACAATAATTGAAAATTGCTTAAGCGACGGCAGAAATCTGAAATGTCAATACCTTAAAAATGTCTATATGCCAGCGGGTATATACGACTTGCATATACTCTAGCTTTATTTTTCTCCCCTTCTAAACAACAGCAAAAATTTGCATTTTTATAAATTTTTTTAGCTAATTTTTTTTTTTTAGCTTGCACGACTTGCAGCTACCCTGTAAACATATTTCATTGCCTTAAGCATACAAATTGCACAATTTTAATATATTTTTTTTTAAGCCTCATAAGTCTCATAAGCCTTTGCTAATTGACTGTAAAGCTTAGCAGCGGGTGCATGCGACTATAAAATACCCTGTAAAAATTTGTTTATAAATTTTTTTTGCCAACATTTTATAGCAAATTTTTATAACATTTGCTACAAATATTTGACTTGTCATTTTTTCACTTGCACAACTAGCACATACCTATGCGACTATAATATACCCTGTAAAATTTTTTTATAAATTTTTTTGCCAACATTTTATAGCAAATTTTTATAACATTTGCTACAAAAATTTGACTTGTCATTTTTTCACTTGCACAACTAGCATATACCCTGTAAATCTTGGCAAAAATTTGTTGTTTTTTTGATTTTTTTGCAGTGTATATTAACTGCATTTTGTTAACTAATTGCAGTTGCAATTACAATTTAAAAAACATTTTGCGCTGATTTTTAATTTCTTTTTTTTGCTACAAAAATAAAAAAAAAATAAATAAAAATTTTGTATTTATTTTGTATTTATTTTTTTTATTATTTTTATTTTTATAAAAATTTTGTACTTTTTTTTGTATTTTTTTTATTATTTTTATTTTTATAAAAATTTTCTACTTTTTTTTTTTTTTTTATTGTTTTTATATTTGTCAAATGTTGCAAGTTCAGTGACTTGTGTCAAATTGTTAAGCAGTTATTAAATTGGCTAACTGGTCAGACTCTCTGACTGTCTGTCTGTCTGTCTGTCTGTCTGTCTATCTGTCTGTGCGTCTGTTCAGCTGTCTGTCTGTGCGTCTGTTCATCTGTCTGTCTCTGGCCATAAGCGCAATATCTTTTGCCTGCATTTTGATACGCGCTTTTTATTTACAAATTGTTTACGCGCTGAGATTTTAATCCAAAAAAAAAAAAAAAACTACAACAACAGCAACAACAACATTTGCAGACATTGAGAGAGAGTCGCCATAGGCCATCGTCGTCGTCGTCGTCGTTGTCGTGGTCGTCGCATAATGTCGATTTCGTTTTATGCCGTTAGGCAGTGTATCTCTCTCACTCTCTCTCTCCGTCTCTTCGTCTCTCACACTCTCTCTCTATCTCTGTCACTTGCTTGCTGCGTATGCATTGCCTTTCCCAGCGGAGGCGAACACAAAATATACAAAAAAAAAAAATACAAAAAATAAAAAATAACTTTCGTACGCATCGACACGCAGGTGCTGCAGTAACTTACCTCTGGCAGGCAGGCAGCAGGCAGCAGCTTCCTCTGCCTGCTTGCTGCCTGCTGCCTGCTGCTTACTGCTTGCTGCTTCAACTTCATCTTCCAGCTCCATCTGTAACTTTGTCTACTCTTATATGGTACGCGCCCGCTAATTATTCACATTAAATACTGCTCCACGTTCAACAACAACAACAACAATAATATTAACTGAGCGACGTCGACTGCAACGTCGACTGCGACTGCGACTGCATGTTGTT
Organism: Zaprionus obscuricornis; assembly: GCA_037044475.1. Lineage (NCBI taxonomy): Eukaryota > Metazoa > Arthropoda > Insecta > Diptera > Drosophilidae > Zaprionus > Zaprionus obscuricornis. Next base: position 9,669 of record JBAMBR010003251.1, on the reverse strand, counting down.
GACGTTGACTGCATTGCACTTTTACCATTAAGATTGTTTCCTTTGGTATTTTTGCGTTGATGGATTTTCTACTCTTTTTTTTCGACGTTGTCGTTGTTGTTGTTGCTGTTGCTGTTGTTGCTGTTGTCTTTGGCTCGTTGCATCTGGCTTGAACATGCTTAAAATGCCTTTAAACACACAGAGACACAGAGAGAGTGAGTGAGAGAGAGAGAGAGAGACACTGCGTGTGCGCAACTTGAGCAACTGAATCGAAGTTGCAAAAAAATGAATTGGATGCGTTGCAAAGTCAACTGTCCAAGGCTTGCACCTTACTCTGCCGCCTCACTGCTGCTGCTGCCGCTGCTGTTGCCTGTAGCTGCCCCGCTTTTCGGTCTGGTCCTCTGTGTATTACCTTGTTATATATTGTCTCCAACTACAGCTGCCGTCGCCACCGCCACCGCCGCCACAGCCATCGCTGCAGCTACAACTGCAACTGCAACTGTTGCATTGCCATTGCCATATCCCGCCTTTTGTTGTGCGTGTGTGTCTGCGAGTGTGCGATGGAATTTTTTAAACTGTCGTGGGCATAAAGAGGACATCGACTTAATAGAGAGAAAACAATTGCTTCTAATAAGCAGCAGCCTCAACATTAGCAACAGCAACAGCAACAACAGCAGCAACAGCAACAACAGCAACAACAGCAGCAACATTAACTTCAACAACAGTTGCTGCTGCCATCAGCTATGTCTGCTGCCTTTTTTTTTGCTCCTATTTTGTTGTTGTTGTTGTTGTTGTTGTTGTCATCTCTTTCTGTCATTCAATTTGCACTTTTTGTCGCTTTAATTTCTTTTTTTTTATTATTTCTCTATTTATCATTTATTTATTTATTTATTTATTATTGCGCTACTCTCTTTAATTGTTTACATTTGCTTTTAATTATTTTCTTCGTCTTCGTCTTCTACTTTTTTTTCAATTTTTTTTTGCAATTTTTCTCATTCCCGGTTTTCTCTTTATATTCACAGATCAACATTGCTGTGCAGTGTCTTAGCACGGATTTTAGCAGTCAAAAGGGAGTCAAGGTGAGTTTTCATATTAAAATAGTAGTAACAGATAATGATAATGATAAATAATAGTAGATAGATAGATAATAAATTAATTGTGACAGATAGTAGTAGATAGTAATGAGTAAGAGTTAAAAATAGTAGTAGATATACATATATAAGCAGATAGTAGTAGCTAAAAGTAGCTGAAGAGTAGGAGAAAATACTAGATAGTAATATATGAAAATTATTATAAATTATAGTAGTAGTAAATAGTAGTAGCAAATAGTAGTATATGTTTGTCGATAGTAGCGGGAGACAGCAGTAATGGATAGAAGTAAGAAATAATGGTAGAAAATAGTAGCAGAAAATAGTAGTAGAAAATAGTAGCATATGGTAGTAGATAGTAGTAGAAGTTAGGGATAATATATAGCAGTTGGAAATAGTAGTAGAAAATAGTACCAGAAAATAGTAGTAGTAAAAAGTACTAAGAAAATATAGGAAATAGTAGTAGACAATAATGACAGACATCAGTAGGAAATAGTAGCAAAAAAATAGTAGCAGAAAATAGTAGTAAAAAATAGTACTAGAAAATAGTAAAAGGAAAATAGTAGTAGACAAATAATAAATAGTAGTAGACTGATATGACAGATAGTTGTAAGAAATAATGGTAGAAAATAGTAGCAGAAAATAGTAGTAGTAAACAGTAGTAGCAAAATATGAGAGAATTAGAGAAAATAACAATAGACAAATTGTAGTGGCAAATTGTAGTAGAAAATAGTAGTAGAAATATGACAGATAGTAGTAATAAATAGTAGTAGACAAATGTAACAGTAAGTAGTAGTAGAAAATAGTAGTATATAGTAGTAGATAGTAATAGGAGGCAAAGGTAATAGACAGCAGTAGAAAATAATGATAGAAAATAGTAGCAGAAAATAGTAGTAGGAAAATATGGGAAATAGTAGTAGACAAACATGACAAATAGCAATAGTAAACAGTAGTGAATAGTAATAGGAAAATATAAGAATTAGTAGTAGAAAATAGTAGTAGACAAATATGATGCATAGCAGTGGAAAATAGTAGTAGAAAATAGTAGCAGAAAATAATACTAGCAAAAAAAAAAAGAGTAGTAGAATATAGTAGTAGACAAATTAGAGAGATAACAGTAGAAAATTGTACCAGAAAATATTACTAGAAAATAGTAGTAGTAAATAATAATTGAAAATAGTAATAGTAGTAGACAAAAGTAGTAGACAGATGATAGTAGTAAATACTAGTAGAAAATAGTAGTATATGGTACTATATAGTAGTAGGAGATAGTCATGGTAGATAGTAGTAGAAAGTAGTAGATGAAAATAGTAGAAAAAATTGTAGTAGAAAATAGTAGAAAAAATTGTAGTAGAAAATAATAGTAGTCAAATGTGGGAAATAGTAGTAAATGATAGTAAATAGTAGTAGGAGACAGTAGTAGGAAATATTTATAAGAAAATGTAGTAGATAGTAGCAGAAAATAGTAGTATATAGTAGTTGAAATTATTAGAAGATATAAGTAGCTAAAAGTAGTAGTTAATATAAGGAAATAGTAGTAGAATATAGTAGTAGAATATAGTAGTAGAAGGCAATAATAGCTAGTAGCATAAATGAATAGTAGTAGCAGGCATAAGAAATAATTACTTAGTAAACAGATAGTAGTTAAAAACAGCAACATAGTAGTAGTTACTAATAGTAGTAGAAAAGGAAAGAAAAGAAAAAGGGCAAAAAAAGTGTTAAACAGGCTTCAACATTGGCAAAAAAAAAACAAATCACAGTGCGTATAGTTAGTATGCATACATCATGCTTATAGACAGCAGCAGCAGCAGCAGCAGCAACAGCAACAAGCAAGAGCTTAATCAAGGGCAAATAGTAGAACAAGTGCAAGACAAACAAGAAAGAGAGAGAGAGAGAGAGAAAGAGAGAGAAGAGGAAGAAGAAGATGATATGTAGAGCTACTGCTACTGGCATTATGCGACTGTAGGGCGTAACCCTTTGGGGGTCTTAACCGTGTTACACACTTAATCACATAGTCATGATACCCGCGTGTGGCAAGGCCAACATTATAAGTAGAAGTTGATGACGACGACGACGACGACGACGACGACGACGACGAAGATGATGAAGTAGAAGAAGAAGAAGATGAAGAAAATAAAAAGCAGAGGGGCAACTGTAGAGACCCCGAGGCATGATTGTCATTTGGAGTTTTGCTACAATTCTCTTGGCCAACTCTGGCATTAAACGTGGGCTGGGCTGGCTGGCTGCCAGGTAGATGTTGCAACTTGCTGTTGTTGTTGTTGTTGTTGTTGTTGCTGTTGTGGCAAGTTGTTGTAATGCGTACCATTAAGTTGATATTTCATTGACAGAAACACAAGCGCAAGCAGAAAACAAGCAAAAAATAAGGGGGGGGGGAATGAATGACAAGAGGCAGATAGAAAGAGATAGATAGATAGTAAGAGCTAGAACAAGAGCAAGCACAACAGCTACAGCTACAGTGAAGCTTAACTAAATTGCAACAGCATTTAGTTATAATTATTATTATTATTTTTAGCATATAATTATTTTTATTTTGCATTTTTATTTTTTATTTTTATTTTTTATTTTTTTATTTTTAATTTTTTATTTTTATTTTTTTATTTTTAATTTTTAATTTTTATTTTTTTATTTTTATTTTTTATTTTTATTTTTATTTTTATTTTTATTTTTTTATTTTTAATTTTTATTTTTATTTTTTAATTTTTAATTTTTTATTTTTATTTTTTAATTTTTATTTTTATTTTTATTTATATTTTTATTTTTAATTTTTATTTTTTATTTTTATTTTTTATTTTTATTTTTATTTTTATTTTTATTTTTATTTTTATTTTTATTTTTTATTTTTATTTTTATTTTTATTTTTTATTTTTTATTTTTTATTTTTTATTTTTTATTTTTTATTTTTTATTTTTTATTTTTTATTTTTATTTTTATTTTTATTTTTTAATTTTTAATTTTTAATTTTTAATTTTTATTTTTATTTTCTATTTTTTTATTTTTTTATATTTCTAAAATTTATCCTATGTTTTTTTTTCTGTTTGTTTGCAGGGTCTGCCATTGCATGTACAAATCGATACATTTGAGGATCCACGGGATCCGACAGTCTTCCATCGCGGCTACTGTCAGATAAAGGTCTTCTGCGATAAGGTAAGTGATTTCAATGCAAACGTGCAACGTGCAACGTGCAGCATGCAGCGTGCAACCTGCTGCTGCTAGCTAGCTACCACATACGTTATAAAGTGAAAGAGAACACAAAGACAAAGACACAAAGACACAAACACAGACACAGACACAGACACAGACATATATACATATATAATTACGCAGCATATATATGTATGTATGTACAGCTGCCACGTGCAACAGGTTGAATGAGTCGATTCGAGGCTAACTAAAAGCCGCAGCCGCATACACAGACGTGACTTGTGGCAGCAGCAAGCAGCAACAAACAGAAGATGTCTTCAGCAGCAACAAGTGCGGCATGCAGCATGAGGTAGACACACTTGTCTCCTTGCTTGCTTGCTTGCTTGCTCGCTTTTTATCGAATTGGGGGCAACAACTGGCTGCATGTGTGTGTCTGTGTGTGTGTGTTGCATATGGGCTGCTCCCTACAACAAGTTGTTGTATTGCCTGTTGCCTGTGCTGCTGCTGCTGCAGCTGGAAAGCGTAACGCGTACAAAAGTAAATGGACAACTGCAGCATCGTTGTCGCGTTTGCCTTGCTGCCCCTGCTGCTGTCCCTGTTGCCCCTGCTGCCACTGCTGCCACTGCTGTCCCTGCTGTCCCTGCTGCCCCTGCTGCCCCTGCTGCCACTGCTGCCTCTGCTGTCCCTGCCGTCCCTGCTGTCCCTGCTGTCCCTGCTGCTTTTGGCACTGATTCTCTGGCCCAACATCAATGTCCATCCTTTCGCTGTTGTCGCTGTCTCCAACGTCGTCGTCGTTGTCGTCGTCGTCGTCGACGTCGTTGTTGCCCTTGTTTTTTTTTCACGTTTTCGCCTTGCTCTCCTTTTGCTTCTACAACTCTTGCTTGCTGCTTCTTCTTCTACTGTGAAACCCTTCACTTTTTTGTACGCTTGATGTGCTTTATTAATAAATCATTTCGTGGATTTCCAATTTAATTTTCTCATATCATTACACTTCTCTCTGACACAGCAGCTCCCCTTACATTTTTTTTTTTGTTTTTGTCTTCTTCTTCTTCTTTTTTTTTATTGTCTCTTATAGTCCTTAGGTCTCACTGTCTTGCTATCTCACTCGCACTCGCTACATTTATCGTTAAATGTATCAATTAAATTTTCGCATAGCAGCTTATTTTATGCCCATATACTATATAACTTTTTGGCCAGGTCTGAACAGTGCTGGCAACTCCTTCATCTACTCCTTCAGTTACACCTTTTTCTTCTTCTTCTTCTTCTTTGTTCAGTCTTTTTCACTGATTTCTCTGCAATTGCCACCTTTTCCTTCTCATTTTTTTTGATTATTATTTGGTATTTTTACCTTCAACTTGTAATTGTCGAACATAAAAAACACAAAAAAAAAAAATTTTGAATTGAAATCGTTTAAAATGCGCTTTCAGCATAATTTCTACACGCAAATCATAAGTTTTCAGCCACTCCCTCTCCCTCTCTCTCTTTCACTCTCTCTCTCTTTCTTTCTCTGTCTTTCTCTCTCTCTCTCTCTCTCGCTCTACCTCTTCCTGCTGCAAGTACATTGAAAGCTTTGTTTTTTCGTAATTAACGGGACGGAAATGTATTTGTGATTTTTGTAAATAGATTTTTCAATGTATAGGTAAAAATTTTGTCGTATAATTTCTAAATAACTTCACTTAACACAGCTCTCTAATAAAATTGTGTCTTAAAGTTTATGGAGAAGTCTATATATCAAATTTCATTTCACTAACTGCTGTAGAAGCTGAGTTACTTTGGACTTCTAAAAGTTCTCACTCCTCCATGGACTAATTTTCTACTAAAAAACTAAGCTTATAGCATAGAAAGAAGTCTAGCTGCCAAATTTCATAATGTTAGCTATCTTAGAAGCTGAGTTCCTGGAGATTTACAGAAGTTAGGAGAGTCCTAGGAGTCGTTTTTCAATAAAAACTAAGCTTGATTTTCAGAGAAAAGTCTTTAAACAAATTTTCATAGCTGTCATTACTTCAGACTTCGGTAGTATCAAAATCTACAATGCGAAGTTTTTCTAAAAAAAAAAAATTAAGCTCATGCAAAAGTTTAGATGTCAAATTTCAGGATACTAGCAGCAATAGAAGTATAAAACTCTACAATGTTAAATTTCATGATGCTTCTTGCCATAGAAGCTGAGTTACTTTAGACTTTTAAAAGATTAGACTCTATACCTAGAGCAACTTACTTGCACTAAGAGTTCTACAAATTTTTTATATAATTTCATATATTTCTATATAATTTTATAATATAAAATTTCATAATATTTCATATAAATAAATATTTATAAATAATTTACAACACTTTATGCCTAGTGAAGAGTCAAAATATTTCTGTATCATTACATTAACAAATAATTTTCCACACTGTCTAAGAACACTTTTCGTATGTCTGTCTGCATGCAATTTGTAAAACCGTTAACTGAGAGAAAGTTAATTTCTACGCAGTTGAAATTTATTAAAACACAACGGCAACAAAATACTGCAAAAAAAAAATAAAATACCAAAAATAAAATAAAGACAAAAAAAAAATTGGCATATCGAAAATTGCGCTTTGTAATCGATGTGCCTATCGCCAGCGTCAAATGTGCGCAAATGTTGCTCTTCTCTTCACTGCGCTGCCCGCTGTACATCACACCACACCCCACTTCACTTCACTCCACCTGGCACTGTTGTTCGCGCTGTCTCTGTCTATTGCACTGTCATTTTGCGCATTACTGCAGTTCGATTAACAGCGAACGCAGCAGAAGAAGTCAACAGCGCAGCAGATGAAGAGAGAGAGAGAGAGAGAGCGCGCAAAAGAGAGAAGCTGTGAGGTAAAAGAAGGCGGCGAGCATTGACCGCATTGGCGTCTGATTCGAGCCGCTGTCTGCAGCAACTTTGGCGATATTTTTGCCAAGATAAAATAAAAGTATGTAATAAAATACAGTTATTTACATGCAGACAAACATACACACACACAAATATATACACACATACAGTTGCAGATGCAGACAGATGATGTACAGCGTTTATTATGCTCTAGGCAAAAATTTGTAGTTGTGATAAGCGTAGCGCGAGTGCAGCAGGCGAATAATGTAGAAAGAAAAGACATGACAAGCAGAGAGCGGGAGCGCGAACGCGAACGCAAACGCGAGCGGGAGCACAAACGCAGAAAAGAGCGGCATGCAGAGTGTTGCTGTTGTTGTTGTTGTACAGTGCAAGGCAAGCAGATGTAGCTGGCAATGCAGAAGAAGAAGAAGCAATAGTAGGGGAAGCTTTTATATATGCAAAAGACACTGCAAGAAATAACGAACATAAAAATATGATAACAAAACGCATAAATAGAAGAAGCAGCAAATGTCAGGTGCAGCACACACTGAGCGAAATTGTTGATATAAAAGTTGCAAATAAAAATCAAATAAAAATTTATTTTTGCTGTAAACCAAAAAAAAAAAAAAAATATTTTACAATTAATTGTAAGAAAATGTGACAAGCATATAAAAAAAAATTATTTTTGCTAGTGTAGCTGGCATATGCACATCCTTGCATAACTCGAGCATAACAGAGCTCATAAAAAAAATGGCTACCAGTGGCAGCAACAAGTAGATTGCCGATGCCATCAGTCAAAAGGGGCAGCAACGGGGCAATGGCAGTGCTGCAATAGCAGCAGAAGGAAGAGCGAGAAAGAGAGAGAGAGAGGAGTGAAAGGAGCAGGGGAATAGATATCACTTCCTGCGCCACAATTGCTTGATTTTTAATTACAAATGCAAAGTGCACAACGCTTCAAACAGCAGAATCTGTTTTACACGCAAACTAGCAATCACTCTGTATTCATATCTATGTATGTGTGTGTGTGTGTGTGTGTGTGTGTGTGTTGCAAGTATATCTCTGTGTGTGTATGCCGCTCACTCACAGGCAATCAAGCGGCAAAAAAAAAGCTAGGCAGCAGCTGGTCAGGTGGGCAAATTGACCAGCAACAGCAGCCGCATCAGCTACACAGCAAACATTGCAGCAGCTCATGCAACATGCAGCTAGGCTAAGACTCTTTGCTCAATGGTTTGGGGCGCCGCCACCACCGCCACAGCCACAGTTGCCACAGTCGCGCATTATTTATGATGTATGCATATTTATGCAGCATCTGCTAACTATTTTATAATCATTTTTACAGCAAAATATTTTCCTCAGTGTTTGTTTTTTTTTTTTTTTTTGCTCTTTTACTTCTGCTTCTGCTTCTTCTTCTTCTTTTTGTGTGATTTTTTTTATTTCGGCTTCTCTGACCCTAACGGTGCAACAAGCAAGCGCGCTTTGACGGCGTTGGTGGCAGTCAAAAAATATAAAAAAAAAAAAAAAAAAAAAACTTGTTTGCAAAGTGTTTGGCGCTATGTCGTGTTTGTATGTGCCACAGGCTTGTGGCAAGGCAAGGCAAGGCTTACACGTATTTAATTAATAAAAAAAAAAAAAAAAAACATACAAACTGTAAAGAAAAGAAGAAGCAGCAGCAAGCAGCAGGAGAAGTTGAAGATGAAGAAGAGGATTTTGATTGATTGCTAATTACACAGACAGGCGGACAAAACGAAGAGACAAACAGACAGACAGACAAACAGACAGAGAGACAGACAGACACACAGACAGACAGCGGGACGAACAGGTGTTGGACAGTTGTACAACACCTGTTCGTCCCGCTGTCTGTCTGTGTGTCTGTCTGTCTCTCTGTCTGTTTGTCTGTCTGTCTGTTTGTCTCTTCGTTTTGTCCGCCTGTCTGTGTAATTAGCAATCAATCAAAATCCTCTTCTTCATCTTCAACTTCTCCTGTTGCTGCTGCTGCTGCTTCTTCTTTTCTTTACAGTTTGTATGTTTTTTTTTTTTTTTTTTTTTTTATTAATTAAATTCGTGTAAGCCTTGCCTTGCCTTGCCACAAGCCTGTGGCACATACAAACACGACATAGCGCCAAACACTTTGCAAACAAGTTTTTGTATTTTTTTTTATTTTTTTTTTTTATATTTTTTGACTGCCACCAACGCCGTCAAAGCGCGCTTGCTTGTTGCACCGTTAGGGTCAGAGAAGCCGAAATAAAAAAATCACACAAAAAGAAGAAGCAGAAGCAGAAGTAAAAAAAAGACAAAAAAAAAAAAAAAAAACAAACACTGAGGAAAATATTTTGCTGTAAAAATGATTATAAAATAGTTAGCAGATGCTGCATAAATATGCATACATCATAAATAATGCGCGACTGTGGCAACTGTGGCTGTGGCTGTGGCGGTGGTGGCGGCGCCCCAAACCATTGAGCAAAGAGTCTTAGCCTAGCTGCATGTTGCATGAGCTGCTGCAATGTTTGCTGTGTAGCTGATGCGGCTGCTGTTGCTGGTCAATTTGCCCACCTGACCAGCTGCTGCCTAGCTTTTTTTTTGCCGCTTGATTGCCTGTGAGTGAG